>JAFISB010000033.1:0-269884 GCA_022560015.1 Diplodia mutila | reverse complement strand
GTCACTCGCCTCGCTTTCTCTGTTCGCCATGCCCTCCCGCCCGCCGCCGCTCGGGAGGGGGGGGGGGGGGGGGGGGGGGGGGGGGGGGGGGGGGGGGGGGGGGGGGAAATCGTTGGGGCAATGCTTGCAAGAGGAGGCTCGGTACCTTGGGGGGGTTTTTTTTTCGAATGCGGTTTGGATTTTTGTAAAGGGTTCGTAGTAGGTAAGTAGGTAGGTAATACTATACTATCAATGCTAGAAACGTTCGCACGGCCGCCGGCGGCATTCATCAGAAACCAAGGAGCCGACGGTGGTGGTGGTGGTGGTAAGCAAGAAAGAAGGGGGGTGTAGGTGGAGCGGGGGACCAGCAACGACCACCAAGGGTCTGACTGCGGAACGACCCAGTTTTTTTTCTTTTCCCTTTTCGTTCGTATCATGGACGACAACAACACACTCTGTCAAAGATGGTGGTGGTGGGTGGGTGGGCATAAAAAACGAAGAATATACAGTAGAAGTTAAGGTATAAACAAGCTCCTTCTCACACGCTCCTTCCCTCCATCAAGAGAGGAAGGAGACCGAGAGTGTGCGAAAGACACGGACGAACAAAGACATGACACACACACTTTCTTTCCCAAACAAACACAACTTTCTCTCTCCCTTCCCCACGCTCTCTCTCAAATACCGGTCCTCCACGGAAGGATCGCCTCGCCTCTCAGAGACACACATCTTACAAAATCGCAAGCATCCACCCCGCAACAGCCAACACGGCACCGCTAACCGCGCCGGTGCTGATGACCGCGCCGGGCATGGCGGCACCGCTGCTCGACGCCGCGGCGCTGCTGGACGACGACGAAGAGTCCGAGCTGGACGAAGAGTCCGAGCTGCTGCTCGTCGACGTGGCCGACGACGACGACGACGACCCGCTCTTCGAGCTGGTCTTGGTCGACATGCCGCTGCTGGACGTGCTGTTCGTGCTGTCGGCCGTCTTCGCCGAGCCGGTGCCGCTCGCGGCGGTGCCCGACGCCGTGCTGTCGGAGCTGTTCTGGCCGCCGCCCGAGCCGGACGCCGAAGCGCCGGTGGTGGTGACGGCCGGGGCGGAGGTACCGGTGCCGGTGGCGGTGGTGGCCGAGCCCGCCTCGGCGACGGTGTGCGAGTGCGCGGCGGCGGGCGTGCCGAGCGGCGCCGTCGTCGCGGGGGAGCTGTTGTCGCCCGTGTACGTGTAGCTGTAGCCGTCGGGCATGGTGTCGGACAGGAAGGAGTCGGCCTCGGACGAGGACGTGTCGGACGAGGACGAGGACGAGGACGAGCTGTCGCCGCCGGTCTCGCCGTCCGAGGTGACGCCCTCGCCGACGGAGGCGGTGTAGCCGGCGCCCGAGTCGGAAGACGAGGACGAGGACGAGGACGAGGAGGAAGAACCGGTCGAGGCGGCGGCCGTGGCGGAGGCGACGGCCGAAGAGCGGTCGTAGCTGTAGGCGTAGCCGTCCGGCATGGTGTCGGCGGCGAAGTTGTCGGCGTTCTGGGCGAGGGCGCCCGTGGCCAGCATGGCGGCGGCGGAGGCCGAGAGGAGGAAGGCGGTGGAGCGCATCTTGGTTTGTTTTTGTTTTGTTTGGTGAAAGGGGGTGTTTTGTTGTTGTTTGTTGTTTATAGGTAGCTTATTCTCCCTTGTTCGAACCGTGCGAGGTGGGGGAGAAAAATGGGATGGATAGCCGTCGGTGGTTTGTGCTTTTCGTATAGCGTTTTCCAGGGAACCTTTGGCGGTTGTGTTGGAGTCGGCGGTCCAGACGATAAAGGGAGGCGGGCAAGTTTTCCAACGAAGGGGTGGGGGGTTTGGGTTGTGTAGAGACCGTGGTGGAGCACAGCAGCAGCACTGGATACTCTCAATAAAGGACAGAAATTGGATGACCAGGGATCCAAGGGAACGAGCGTAGAACAGAGGCAGCAGGCGCAAAGAGCGAAGAGAAGAGAGGAACAGAAAGAGCGGGTAAGTGTTTTTAAAAGCAGAAAACAAGCGGGAGAAGTGGGTTGGGCTTAATGAGGTCTGGGGATTAAGGCTGATGCCTCGGACCACGCAGAGGCAGGGGTGCCGTCCATGCTGAAACACGCTGGCCTTCGTCCGATTGGCTGCACCGCCCGTTTTCGGCTTGCCTGGCGGCCGGCCTTCCCGTTGTTTCAGCCTGGCCGCGCAGGGGGCAACGGGCGGAGCGGGATGTGGCGATGCGAAATTGTGAGTAGGGCGTCATGTGCGTGTTGGGAAAGTGACGCCCTGAGAGAAAAGTGGCGGCAGAGGCGGTGCGTTCGTCGTTGGGAAGGGCGGTGTTTGTTGATGTGCGTCGCCGTGGCCGTGTCTCTCCTGAACACCAGCTGGGCGTCGTGTCGCTGCCGGCATTGTTGCTTTGGGGCCGGCGGTTTCCAGGCAAGCTGCACGTAATCCCTTCAATCTGCATTGCGCCGCGCCATTCATGACCGATGCCCAATGGCAATCCTTGTTGCTCGCAATCCTTCTTCCCCAGAAGGAAGTCAAGCCACACCTCCCTGGACCCTCCCCGTCAATTCGCTCATTCCTCCGTTCAGCCCGCGCCACACGCATAAGAGCAGATCGCCAATTGGTCGTGTTTCTGACATCGTGGAATCATTCATTACAACACTCTAAGATATATACCCATGCAAAATGGCGCCTTGCTTCGCGCTGCTTTTTTCGTCTCATGTCGTCACAAACCCATCCGTGCGCTTTTATATCTCCAGCTTCTCGTTCTCGCTCTCCGAGCTGTTCGCTGCTTGTATCCGCGGGCTCGTCGTCTTCTGCTGCTTCTCCAGCGTCGAGATCTGAGGCGTCGGCATCGGCGTCGACCGCGCCGTCCGCGTGAAGTACGACGAGATGTCCTCGCTGAAGTCGTTGTCGTCGCCGAGGTCGTAGCCGTTGCCCTTCTGCTCCTCCTCGAACTTGCGCTGTTGCCAGTCCTCCCAGTCGCCGCGCATCTCCTCGACGCGCTGCTTGTAGTCGGCATCGGCGTCGTAGTTCTTGCCGACGCCGCGGATGCGCTCCCACACCGACAAGTGCTTGGGGTGGATGGCGATGCCGTGGTAGTCCTGCTCGCGGCCGGCGCGGATGTACGTCCACCGCCTTTCCTGCTCCTTGAGGTCCAGGCCGGTCGTGTCGGGCAGGAACAGCCAGGTCAGGAGCGCACCGGCCAGGCCGAACCACGGAACCACATAGAACTTGGTCTGAGTGTCGATATAGTTGTACAGCACCGCTGCGAGCAGTGCGCCCAGTTTACCCATTGCCGCCGAGAAGCCGTGGGCCGTGGCACGGATGGGAGTGGGGAACACTTCGGCCGCAACCAGGAACGTCACCGAGTTCGGCCCGAATTGGTTGAAGAAAGAAGACAGGAAATACATGGCCTGGAACTCGTGGATGTGCTCCGGCGACGTGTAGTACTCGTAGTTGAAGGCGGGAATCACGAACAGGATAAAGTCGAGCAGGAAGCCAACGATCATCATCCACTTGCGGCCGTCTAGTTTCGCGTTAGCAACTCGTCAATTCGGCGTTGAGCACGGGCACTTACAAAGCTTGTTGTCGATCATGAAAGATGCCGCGTAGTAGCCGACCAGGGAGACGGCGACGTTGATCAGGTTGTACTGCCAGGTAACCATGACGTCCTTGCTCGAGGTAATGACCTTGATAAACTGGCTCTGGAACAGCTTGTTGCCGTAGAAGAAAACATCGTTGGCGAACCACGCACCCGCCGTCGCAATCAGGCGGGGGCCGAAGTAGCTGAAGGTGAGCTTGAGCGACTCGGTGTCGTAGCCGGTGACGTGCTGCTTCTTCTTCTGGATCGCGAGCTGCTTGCCTGCTGACTTCATCTTGTAGGCACGGTGGAAGACCAGCCACAGCGTACCGACGGCCGGGATGAAGAAGGAGACACGGTAGGTCCACTGCGCGTCGGACTTGGCGTACGGCGGGCCGCTGTAGCCGTGGGTAATGCGGAGGAGCACCATGAGAATGACCACGTTGACGAACTGGCCCCAACCCTGCATCAAGAAGGCGCTGGTGACCTTGCGACCGCGGTGCAGGCGGTCCTCCTTGGTGGAAACCTTGCCGGAGCCGACGGCGTTCTCCATGCCGGAGGTGGCAGTCATGGGATACTCTCCGCCGACACCGATGCCGTAGAAGAAAAGCGCCCAGACGTAGCAGATGATCCAGCCGTTCTGGGTGAGACCCCAGGCAGCGGTCAGCATGACAAGGCCGACGAACATGATGACAGCGTCCTGGATCAGGCCCCAACGGCGACCGAGCCAATCGCCGATGATGCCGACGAGGATCTGACCGACGATGATACCGCAGATCTCCAGGTAGTCAATGGCTTGGGTCCAGGTCTTGTCGCAGATCTCATACGTCTTCCAGCACGTGCCGAAAGTATCTTCGAGCAGAGGTCTGACATTGCCAATGGAGAAAAGCACATATCTGAAACAGGTTAGCCACAGCCAAGCGGTTACGCCAAGGGGAAATCTTACCCTTCCAGAAGCAGACCCATGCCCGGGATGATGCAATTCTTGAAGTAGTACGACCAAAGGGTGAAGGTGCCCACCACCCATCCAATGGGGGCGAGGGCGCCGTTGAAGCGGCCGGCCGACGTCTTGAACATGGTCCAGAATTCGCTGGTCTCCTTCCTGGCCTCGGCGGCGTCGACGGTGGACACGAACCTCAGACGTTCCATGATGCCCATATCGGCCCAATACTTGCCTGAGGCGTCGAAGCTGTCGTCGGGCTTGAGGAGGAAGTCGAAGACACCCCTCTCGTTGGGGTTCATCTCGTGGAAGTCGCGGGTAGCCACATGGTCGCCAGCCATGTTGGGGCCATGGGGGGCGGCAATGCCATAGTCGCGCAGCGAACTCTCGGTGGCTGCCATTGCGGAGGAGGGGACAATGGAGGAGAAGGTGGGACGGAGGGGTAAGAGCAGCGGCGGCGGGTGTTGATAAAATACCCGGCGGGGAGCGGTGTCGCGTGAGCTCCTACTCGTAACGGCAGCACGCCCACGAGGCGGCTTGGCGGAGAAAAAGTTTACGCAGCCAGTGGACGCCCCAGTCAACGTGGACGGATGAGGGCGAGGCTAGCTGTGGAAACCGGGCCCGGGGGCTGGGCGCTCGGCGGTGCGGCGAAGGTCTCGCGCTTGGGGTACTCGGAGGTGATTGGCTGCGGCAGGGGTGCGCTGGCAGGCTGCGAGAAGATCCGGGGGAGCTTCCTTTGCCTGGAGCAGAGGGGGGTATCAATGGGTGGCAACAAGAGGTTGTCGAGCCTGGAGGTTCGGAGCAGAGGGCGAGAGTTTAAAGGGCATTTGTGCGTGGGCAGGCAGGCGGGCGTTCGCAGACCACCTAACGGCGGCAGCGAAGGCGGGCTTGGGATTTTTTTGGCGGGAGCTTGTCAAGCGGCCGAGCCCAAGGGAAGGCGCGGTGGAGCTTGACATTTTGGGTGGATCTGATCGCCGCAGGCGAAGCGCAGCATCGCGTTTTTCGCCCTGGCCGACGCGAGCGACAGGCGAGATGCAGCCAATCAGAGCGCGTTGCCGAACACATGTGCGGTCGCTGGATCTCGACTGGTTGCGGACACGGCCGGGCCTGAGCACGGGCCTCGCGCCACTCTGCAGGGACTGCCCACCTCACTCCTGCTCTGATGCAACCAACGCCCATCGACATCAGCCAGAGACCTCTCGCGCCTCGCGTCCAGATGAGCCGCCTGCCACTCAGCGGTCCCCGTCCGCCCACGCCCCGTGAGATGTGGGCTTGCGCTCCGTGCATTCCCCCGTCCACACGACCCGCCCCCGTGCTCTTTGGGGCCGCGTTCACCGTCGGACATGCCGCGCTGCAGTGCATCCAACCAGTGCCTCGACATGTCGGAGACGACTGCGCGTCAGCCGGGGGCGCTCGAGCTCGAACCCCATGTTCATCCGCAAGCCCTGTCCACCGGGCGGTGCCGCACGTGTTTCGGCTATTGGCCGGGCTGTGGACATGGCAGACTTCTTCCCAAGGTAAGGCGAGATCAGGGTCCATTTCAGTGCGTGAAGACAGAACGTGGTTACACCAGCACGAGGCCAGATGCTGTCCCGGATCCCGGGCTCTGGCCTGCACCGCCGACGCGCAATGACGACCTGAGTCACCGTCTGCCGTCCCTTTGATGCCGAATGTTGAAAGAGGCGTCGCAAGTGCCGGAAGCCCGCCTGAATCGCCGGTATTAGGGTTGCGCAGAACCAGCCATTGCATGTGCACGAGAGGCGCACGTGTTCGGTCGTGTGTCGCATCGGGACCGTCTCCCAATCCCTCCTGAAATGTCGCCTCCCAACGCCGCCAGTGTATGAGCCGACGTCCAGCATTTCTGCAGCCATGACGATCTGCCGCAGCTTAATCCGGGTCCCGCGATGCTGGGTTTCCAAGACTGCGCCCAGCGCCATTAAGCCGCTCAACCCATGGCGCCGCGCTCTTGACGAAGTGCTTGTATCTGCTTCCATGCAAGCCATCTGCTTGGCTTCGCAAGTGGCGCCGACAAGAGCATGCCCAGCGCGGGAGCGTTTCTTGGGAAACGCCACGTTGTCTTGTCGCTGCCAGATACGCCTCTCGCATCATTTGGTGATTCGATGCATCCACCTCCATGCAAAGCAGGGTTCGCAATGCAACGTCGGGTCACAAGAACCTGTAAGCTTAAGCTCTGTGCGTCTGTTGGCTACCGACGGATCATTTTGCGTTGCGCAGGTCAGGGAGGTTGGTGTTATAGGCGTGCCGATCGCGTCCCAAAATAACGGGTACATGGTCGGAAGGGCCAACCACCGCACCGTTCGTCGAATTGGAGTACCTGTTCGACTTCGTCCAACGGCCGGCAGAGGCTTCTGAACGTTAATTGTCGGGTCGGCCCTCGCGGGGTTGGAACGTTGACGATCCTCATATGGCTAGACTAGCATGGCGGCCCTTGGTACCGGTTACACTTCCCCGACTTCGTTTAGATGGATGAACTCGTTCATCGTGCCAGATAGTTCGAATAGCTTCAGCCTTCGCCGGATGCGGCCAGACCACTGAAGGCCCACCGAGAGGACTGGACCGATTGGAGGAAGCTTTCTCCGAGGGAATGGACGGGAACGTGATGTTGTAGGCGCCGATATGCATATTCCATTCCAAAATGGCAAGGGGGAGATAGTGGTGATGTCACCCGAGTAGCTGACAGGAGCGGGGAATTAGTACGGAGCAAAGACAAGACACCCGATTAGTTGCGACGAATGGGTCTGTTCTGTACGACGAGCCTTGGCGGGACGATGAATGTGAATCACGTGCCACGTGACAGTGGTGGAATTGGGAGATGTTACCACGGATGGTTGACGGGATTCGGTATATTGCGCGTTCAAATTATACGACTAATTACCTCAGAGGACCATTGCGCATACAATCGACCAGGGCTGCGCCGCGGAATCCGTGCCTTGCGTCGAGGCCGTTCAGTGGTAGGGTCTGTCCGTCGTATGAGTGGACTCTCCTGGTAGAGTCTGCCAGTGAGGTGTCATTTCTTCGCACAGATTCCAGTCAAGGATTGTAAGTCGAAAAGTCGCGGTCGGGCAAGCGTGGAGTTGAATTGTTGAGTTGAAGTAGGTGCGGGAGCGGGAGTTTCGAAGCGCTAGAAGAGCGCGCGAAAAACGTGACCGCGCGCGGTTTCAACACGCGACTTGGCCCGTGCTTCCCTGCTCCGCCATTCCGACTGCCTGTCGCCTCGACTCTCGCTCTCAAAGCCCGCCCTGCATTGCTGGCCACTGCGCACACGCCTCGATATGTACCACAAGCCTGTGTAGCATGTTCCGAAACCCTCGCGAAAACGCACATCTTCCTGCCTCTCAACGAATCGCTCCATCCGTCGGCCGCCGCCCATCGCCACCACCCTCCCGCTCCACCTTCACCTCCACATCCACTCCGAACTCCGCAACCGCCGCCATGGCTACAAAAGCAATGCCTTCTCGCACCTCACGCCCAGCCTCGACCCCGAAGTCGAAGCCGAAGCCGAAGCAGACGAGGCTCGATTTCAGCAAGAGCACCGGGAAGTCGGCATCGTCGAGACCGAAAGCCCAGCCGAATGCGAGTATCCTCACTTTCTTCAAAAAGACGGATGCCCCGCAGCACATGGAACCTGGCTTGTTCCTCGAGAGTAGAGGCAAAGGCAGCAGCACGAACAATGAGCAAGATCGGGACGATGTCATTGGCTGGGGTGACGAAGAACCTTTCAGCGAGGATACGCCAGAAGCTTCACGGTTCAATGAAGATGGCGGCAGCGTAAAGAAGAGGAGGTTCAGTGTGGACGTGGATGAGCCAAAGGGCTCGCGGTTGTCACCGTCTTCAAGCCTCGGTGGCCCTTCGTCTGCAGCCAAGCGTCCTTCTGGACCGTTCTTGGATGATTCCGACAGCGAAGGGGAAGAAGACACCGTGCTACAAAAACTACCTTCCCAATTACAGGCTCGCCAAGGTGAAGAGGAGAAAGAAAGCCCTCCTGTAGACGCGGATATTCCTCAGCCCGCCAATGAAGAGGTTGGTGAAGAATCCGATTACGAGCACCCGGGAGTCCCGCCACTAAAACGAGAACCTACCAGCTTTTTCGGGAACGAGGGATTTGACGAGTTTGAGAAACTTGGCAATTTCGACGAGTTTGAAGATGAGGAGGAGTTCGGCGATGAGGAAAGACGATGGATACAGGAGCAACGAAAGCTCGGACTGGAAGATGCCGACCTGGAAGTTGACTCTGGCGACACGGAGCCGGAATTTGCAGGTGGTGTGAAGCTGGAACATGGGGATGAAACCAATGACACGACGCTAATCTCGGACGCCCCGACGTGCCCGATCTGCAGCCTGAGTCTTGAAGGAGCCTCGGATCAAGACGCTTCAATACACGTGAACAACTGTCTGGACGGCAAGCCGACTGTGCTTCCGTCAGCCAAAGACCTGGCCAGCGCCACGACTCCCACCGTAGTCAATGGCGCAAAACGGTTTCAGCAGCCCGCGAAACCAGCGAAACCCGGCCAAGCAAGTCCATACTCGCTAGGAGCAGCAGAGGGAAGCTCGTCTTCTGCCTTTGCTAAACTTATGTCTGGTCATGCAGAGGATGCTGCTTGGGCCAACGCTGCAGCAGCGGAGAACGCCTCTCGCGGCAAGCCATCCTACCAGCGTACCTGTCCATTCTATAAAATCCTTCCAGGCTTCTCCATCTGTGTCGACGCATTCCGTTATGGAGCCGTGCAAGGCTGTGAGGCCTACTTCCTTAGTCACTTTCATAGCGACCACTATATTGGTCTCACCGCCAACTGGCGCCATGGCCCAATCTACTGCAGCCGTGTCACGGCCAATCTCGTCCGTCAACAACTACGCGTAGATCCAAAGCTAGTTGTTGGTCTCGAGTGGGAAAAGGCGACGGAAGTTCCAGGAACAGGCGGTGTGACAGTCACCATGATACCAGCAAATCATTGTCCTGGCAGCTCGCTCTTCCTATTCGAAAAACCCATGGGCAAGGGCAAGAACCCGAGAATGCAGCGCATACTTCACTGCGGTGATTTCAGAGCGTGTCGGGCACATATCGAGCATCCACTCCTTCGACCTGATGTGTTGGATGCCGTCTCCGGCAAGAAGAGACAGCAGAAGCTCGATGTGTGCTACCTGGATACGACCTATCTCAACCCGAAGTACGCGTTTCCCAGCCAAGGACAAGTCATTCAAGCGTGCGCCGATATGTGCGTGAGCCTCAACAAGGTTCGAGCGGATGAGACGGATGGCTGGGAGCAGATGAAGCGAGAACGAGCCGGGATGGCCAACTTCGTCCGGAAAGATTCGGATGTTGTCAAGGAGGATGACAACAATGAAGACGTCGATGCCATGAAGCTTTCGAAAGGAACGAAGAATCGAGGGAAGTTACTAGTGGTCGTGGGGACGTACAGCATCGGCAAGGAGCGCATGTGTCTCGGCATCGCAAAGGCCATGGACAGCAAGATCTTCGCGCCGCCGGGGAAGATGCGCATCTGCAAAGCGCTCGAAGACCCGGAGCTGGACGAGCGGCTGACGAAGGACCCCCGCGCGGCCCAGGTGCACATGACGCCGCTCTTCGAGATCCGCGCCGAGACGCTGGACGACTACCTCAAGGACTACCGCGACACGTTCGCGCGCGCCGTCGGCTTCCGCCCCACGGGCTGGAACTACCGGCCGCCCAACTCGCGCTTCACCGAGTCGCCCCCCGTGCAGACGGTGCTGCACTCGAGCAACTGGAAGAGCAACTTCAGCATGCGCGACCTCGTCCCCCAACGCGGCAGCACGGCGCGCGCCAGCAGCTTCGGCGTGCCGTACAGCGAGCACAGCAGCTTCAGGGAGTTGACCATGTTCTGCTGCGCGCTGAGAATCGACAAGATCATCCCGACGGTCAACGTGGGCAGCGCCAAGAGCAGGGAGCGGATGAAGGCGTGGTGCGAGAGGTGGGCCCAGGAGAGGCGGAAGAACGGCTTGTACAAGCCTGAGCAGGGGGAGTGCTGGTAGAGCGAGTGGTCATGTGTGATGGTTTTTTCTTTTTCTTTTTTTTTGGGATAGTTTAAACGCCGAGAAATGCAGTTGGCCGCGATGAGGGCTTTCTTTTCCTGCTTTTTTTTGTCGGCCTACAGGGTTATTATGCAGCAAAATGCTAACGTGGCGGTCATGGACCGGAGGAACAAAGAATGCTGGTATCTTGTGTGACAGGTCCGGGGATAGATGAGGCGTAGTGGGATGCAGCGAGCCGCAATACGAGCTTTTTCCCCCCAACGCCACAGCGGGTGACAGAAAATTGAGCCTACCCGCACCTGCCTCACAGAGGTACTACGCCATACTAATTTAAGGAATTGGATCTAATATCCGGACGTGTTTGTGATTTTGAAACTCACAGCTGTGTCCAGATATTAGATTCAACTACCCATGGAGGGAGAGTGCAGCATCCTTGGTGGGTCTCAAAGGGCTCAAATATCCTGCCACCCAGTGTGACGCTCTTCGTCTGCGATAAAGCACCATTCTGCAGCCGAATGCCAATGTTGCGGTTACGAATTCCACAAACAGGGAACGCTGGTATCTTGGGTGATGAGTCTAGGGATGGCTGAGACATGGTGGATGCAGCGAGCCGCAGCCCGAGCTTTCCATTCTGCCTTTTCGTCGGCCTACAGCACCATTCTGCAGCCAAATGCTCATACGATGATCACGGAACCTACGAACAAGGAATAACGGTATCTTGTGTGATGTGACAGGCCAGAGTCGCGTCTATTGACGAGCAAACGACTTTCACGCTGTGGCACTGACCTGTATCGAACCCCTGTATACACTATATGCAAGTACCCGCGATGCAAGAATCAGCTCACACCTCCAGCCTCCCTGTCATCCGCACACTCTCAATCACGTGTACGCTTGGCAGCCATGTATATAAGCAGTGCTGAGGTAGACAATTCAAAAGGCCAGCAGTGGTCAAGGTGTTTCTTTCTCACCTCACTGTAAAACTTTTTTATATCTTTTGGGGAGGTGTGGTCGTATGGGCTTCGGATACATCTACGATGCGTACACATGGTACTGTACGCGTATCATAGCAAAGTGTATCCGGAGCCCATACAACACCCACATCACCCCGGCGTCGGCGCCCGTCAAGACCTCGTCCAACGGGGGGTGGCGTTTCTCCTCACGGCCTTTGACGTTTCCGTTGACGGACCTGACCGCCGACGCCCTTCGTTCTGCACGGGCGGCGGTCAGATCGCCAACAGAATCGTCGTCAAGGCGAGGGTCAACGCCACCTACCGTTCAGCGCACCTCGCAACCTCTCGGCGTGCTGCTCATGCATGGCACCACGTTCGTCCGAGGTTCGACGGCTGCCACCACGACGACCACGAAGCCCCCGGACAAAACGCGGACCAGTACCCGACGACGACGACAACAACAACAACGAAACGGGTCGGTCCCCCACCTCTTCGCGGCTCATAAAATCATACAGGGAGCCAGAGGTGGGCCGAGCAACGGGGTACGATACGGAGCAGCCTACGCAGGCGGATACGGAGCAACCTACCCAGGCGGAAACGGGGCAGGCGGGTACGGGGCAACCTACCCAGGCGAAAACGGGGCAGACGGGTACGGGGCAACCTACCCAGGCGGATCCGGGGCAGCCTACCCAGGCGGATCCGGGGCAACCTACCCAGGCGGATCCGGGACAACCTACCGGGCTTGCCCTTCAACAGGCTTTTGGCATTCTAGACCCTCCTGTTGGAGAGGACCTTGCCAAGTGCCTGTTTCCGCCTGGCCCAGACCCGAAAGCCCCCCTCGGATACTTCATCCCGCACCGCCAAAGAGTCCCCTTACACCGCCGAAGAGTCCGGAACCAGTGAAGACCAATCCACCACCAGCGAGGACTCTTCCCTCCCAACCTCTCCTGTCGGCACCTCCTCCTACACGACTGCGTATGCTATTCGCTTCGCGTCGCATGGGATGAGGGAGAGAGGGCGTAGCGGAGACGGAGGGGCCGGTCGTTGGTGAGTGGGAGCAGGGGCAGGCTCGAGCGGAATCGCAAAGATGCGGGATTGCCTGGTCTTTTGCGGTGCCTCGACGCCGAGCACCCAACTCAAACTCTCCACTCGCCAACGGTAAGGCCCTGCGCTCAGCTTGATGATCGTCTCCATCTCCATCCCAGCGGTGATCTCGTGCCGGACAGGAGCAAGGGTTCCACACCTGCAGGATATACCTCATCTTCGACCTCTGTTGGTGCCTCGACGCCTAGGCACCTCATGTCGCAGTACTCACGCGGATTCCACCACGACAGCTACCCAATACTTGGGTGACCATGTTACTTCGGGTAAGTTGTTGATTCCCTCTCTTTCACACCTCGTTGCTGACCATGAATGTCTTGGCGTTCGTCTTTCAAGGTCAACACCATTTCCACCCCTGAATGCAACGTCTCGCGGTCGACGGCCAATTCTCCGACCACGGGCGGGCATCCCGAGTCTCATCACTTGTCATATGTGCTAAGAATGGGTGTCTACAAAGTTCCGTGGTAAGCGCTTCCTCATGACCAGTGAAAGTCACGAGTCTGACGGTGCTCCGGGACAGATGGCCTCTTCCAGGGCAAACAGGGAGAAATTCCACTTCGGAAGTACCGGGAAAACTCATTGGTCGATTCACCCTCGCAAGACCCGGGATTTAGGCATGCTTCCATCATCACCCGCGATTACCCGCGCCTCACTAAACCTTAATTCGACCGTAGCCTTTGCAAATCGTTGGGACGCATCACAGACGGTCCTGGCCTGGCTTTCCGTTCTCAACCACGCAGGCAATCGATGTGAACCCGGCGAAAAGGTTTAGCGGTGAAAGTAACCTTTGGGTAGCAAAAATACAAATGTGCGCGCAGTGCAACCATCCTTTTTCTTGCTGCTTACTGAGTGTCTCGTCCGTGAACTTTTCCCATTCTTCCCACAGGCAACAATTGACGACTCGGAATGCGTGTTCTCCATTGAGCGGGTCCTCAGCCATGCGTCTGGGCCCAGGCGATGCTCTTGTCGGCGAGAGCGGCGCATTCTCCCCTGCGAAGTTCGGCGGCGCAACAGCACAATCCAGAAAATTCTGTGTCATATTTTTAGCCCGCAATCCTCGAGGGAGCGATCATCGGCCTCTGCGCGCAAACGACCTCTTTCCAATCCACAACTCCTCGGATGCGTCATCGGCCTCTCGCCGTTGCCGGCCCGTCATTTCCAGTGAATGGGCCGAGCTGCCGGTTGGAGGCTGAAGCCTCCCGAAGCGGCCGAACTCATGTAGTAGGAATCCGCGTAAGTGGTGGAGAAGGACGTGGTGGATATGTTCATGCTCGGCCACACTGGAGCCAAGAAAATGGTGCGAGACGGCTCCTTCCAGCCAAGTGCGCTTCCAACCGCCTTTTTTCTTTCTTTTTCCTCTGCAACGCCGCGCGTCGAAGATGCCAAGCACGCCGTGAGATTGATGCGCATGACGCACATTGCCAATGAAGGGAGAATCAGCCGCACATCGTCCTCTTGGCTCGAGCCGCCAAGACAGGGCGATAAGGGTCAAATTTTCATTCTGCTTGCGATGCGATGGGTTCTTCTGCTTCTCGCTGACATCAGCAAATCGGGAGGATGGAGCTATAGCACCTGCTCCGTAAGCCGATACCGGTTATGAAGGAATGCGTCAGGAATTTCTCGGCCCGCTATCGCACCTCGACCACTCAACGACGAAGGACGACGGATCCGAGTAGGAATGTCGCTGGAAGTGTTGTCACCGCCGTTGGAGGATATCGAACCAAGACCTTTCTTCTCGGCTGACCCGACCCTGCCAACGGCGTAACTAGGACCAGCCCGGAGAAACACATACCTTGACGGCGGCGATACCCGGCATTAGTCGCGATCTGCGCGCTTCCGCTTCGCTTGGCTCTGGTGCTACCGTCGCGGACCGCTGTACCTGACGCTCGAGCATGAATCGTCGACGGACGCACAACCACCGACAAGACTCTCCCCCAGCACGCGACAGGCAGGTCCTCCCGCCGGCACTCGATCTTACCGGTTGCCGGACTCCCAGGCCCAGACCATGTGCGGGCTCGGCGAATGGCTATGAATCGGGGCGGCGGGTCGCACCGCCTCTTGGGAGAGATCACGGACCAGCTTCATGCGCGTGCGGGTATGCAAGGCGGACAATAAGGTGTGAAGAGCTGCAGAGCTCTGGAAGAGGCATTCCATGCGTCAATGACGGCAGCGGACGGGGTAATTGTATCAACCCGGGCGTGCTGGACGTTGGACCGACCAATCACCCGGCAGCGATTTCAGCCGAGATGTGCTGCTCTTGCTCGTAGGGCGTTCTGCCTCGCGTGCCCGTCTACATGACCCCGCAAAGACGTTGCATTCGACGGGCCAGCACCGCCTCCTTCCAGATAGGACGAGTCCATCGGGCATTC
This sequence comes from Diplodia mutila, assembly GCA_022560015.1. Taxonomy (NCBI): domain Eukaryota; kingdom Fungi; phylum Ascomycota; class Dothideomycetes; order Botryosphaeriales; family Botryosphaeriaceae; genus Diplodia; species Diplodia mutila. The sequence goes on along the minus strand of JAFISB010000033.1, from coordinate 254,952 downwards.
CGCCGCCTGTGGTCTTCTGCGACGGGAGCTCGGGAGACGATACGAAACGAAGCTAATTGATCTCGCCATTGTACCTGCTCTCTGCGGCTTCCTTGGATTCGTTTGGATACGACCGCCAAGAGGCAAGATGCTTGGATGCGCCACCCGCGACGCCCGCGGCTTACGAAATTGGGCCGGCTCCAGCCATTCCGACGGGATGTGATTTCTAAGGACGACCCGGCCACTCGCGGGCTCCAAATTAAGGCGGGGAGGGTGGAGCGAGGGTGTTCAGGTGCACGGGGAGCAGTCGCGGACAGAGGATGGTTGACTCGAGGCGGAGGTGAAGAGCTTCATCAGGGGGAGGTCGGCTGGTCGAGGCGAGGTCGGACCGACTGATGGACGACCAACGACAACCACCTCGCTGACTCGACATGCAGGCATGAGAAGGCAGAGCGAGCCTCTGTCCAGCCTTGCGTCTCGGCAACTGCGGCGCCTGGGCGTCCGGAAAAGCGGACCAGTTGCCGCCGTACACCGTCGGCCTTCGCTTCTCGTCCAACGCCTCTGCCACGCCCGGCGATCCTCTTGGGTCTCTCATATCCCCCTGCCGCCTTGCCCAGCCCGTCACGCCCGCTGAGATTGCCTCGTGTCAAGCAACCGGCCTATAGATGCTGACGTTAAGAGATCTACGCCCAACGTGGGCCGTACCGCTCGTCAATCTTCCGCACTATACCGGCTACGACGAATCATACCAAGTCATGTCCAAGCGTGCAAGAACCATGCCTTCCCGCTCCGATCCCGCTGCCCTGCGCCACGGGCAACGGCTGGGTCCATATCCCGGTCTGGCCGTACGTCAAGAGCCTCGCTCGCACCGGCGATCCCTTCAAGCCGTCAGTAGGCGCTGCCTGTCCTTCCTGTAGCCAACTCCGCCTCCCGTTATCTGGAAGACCCACACCTCGGCAAGTTGTGTAGACCCTGGAGTCCTCCTCGTCTCCACCATCCGCAGCGAGCGGCCCTTAGTCATGCCCGTACCTTGCTGCTTAGATGCGCAAATCGCGCACAGCCTGTCACTCACCCGTCCTGTTGGTTTATTTGGGGCACCAGGTCCGGCGTTTGCTCCATCCTAAACCACCCATTCCTTTTTTCTCCGACATCACCATGTTCACCACATTTGTGGGGGTCTCTCCACGCCCGTCGTCGAACAAGGATTCCACATCCCCAGCACCGCGCCCAAAGAGAAGCCAGGTCCACCGCGCCTGCGACTGGTGCCGCCTGAACAGGGTCAAATGCGACAGCAGCAGGCCGTGCCACAACTGCAAGCAGATCGGCCGCCGATGCAGCAACGACGGCCTGAACGAGTTCCGCAGCCTGGCCTCCGCCACCAAGTACGATACCGGGACTTGGCCATTGCCCGGCAACCAGCTGACTGTTCTTCATGCAGGGAAGTCGAGCGACTACGCGCCCAGATCAGGGACTTTGAGCGACGACTGAGAGCCGCCAACGCCGGCGACACTCCCACCCCACCCTTGACCCCAAACAAGCAATGCCCCCGCATAGACGACACCCTGGAGTACTACGAATCACGACTGGACGCTTGCGAAGGCCTGGCCTTTGCCGACGATTTCAACATGCACGACGCCCATTACTACGGCCCGTTTTCCCTGCCGTCATTCACCAAGCAGCTGGACGCCTTCTTCGCCACCGTCCTGCACCAGTCACTTCCCGACATCGAGCCAGCCGACGACTTCGGCTCGGCGGCGGCGGCGGCCCCGTTCGGCGGGCTGGCGTCCCTGACGCTCGAAGAGCAGATCAGCTGCGACTGGCTGAGCAAACCGCAGCAAGACCACCTGCTGGGCCTGTTCTGGTCCCAGCAGCACACGCTGCCCCCCCTGATCGAGCGGGCCGAGTTCCAGCTGCACTACGAATCCCTCTGGTCCGAACCGTCGCTCGGAGTGTCCTTCAGGAAGCCCTCGCCCCTCGTCGACATCGTCCTGGCGCTGTCCATCCAGCTCGGCGCCTTCCGCATCGCCGGGGGCAACCAAATAACCCCGTCGGACCGGGTCGTCGTCGACGCCTCCCACCTCCACCTCACCGGCCGGACGTACTTCCAGCGCTGCCACGCGCTCCTCTCCGAACAGCAGCAACAGCAGCAAAACAACATCACCGCCGTCCTCTGCCACGTCTACACCGTCCTCTACCTCCTCAACGACTCCCGCCCCAACGCCGCCCACGCCCACCTCGCCGCCGCCGTCCACGCCGCCCACGCCGCCGGCCTCCACCGCGAGCCGCCGCCGGCCGCGCACAACCCGCCCGCCCTCCGCGCGGAGCTGCGCCGCCGCCTGTGGTGGGCCGTCTACGCCCTCGACGCCGCGACGGGCGCCGTCGCCCTCGGCCGCCCCTGCCTCACCGACCTCGCCGACGCGTCGGTCCGCCTGCCCGACGACTCGGCCGCCGTCGCGCGCGCCCTCGCCCCCGCCCCCGCCGCGGGGCCGACGGACGTGATGGACGGGGTCGGGGATGTGGTCGCGACGGACGGGCATGGGGGCGTGGTGACGTGGTTGACGTTCCACTCGCAGGCGCTGCTGCTCGTCAATGCCGTCAGGACGGTGCGCGCGGTCTTCCGCGACAGGAGCGGGGAGATCGCGGGGGAGGCGCGGACGCGGACGGGGACGGGGACGGGGACGCGCCGGGAGCCGCAGGCGCGCGAGAAGTGCGCGCGCTTCCTCGCCGACTGCGCCAGGTCGCGGCTGGGCGCGTGGGCGAGGGGTGTGCCGCGGGGGTTGAGAATACGGCGACGCGGCGGTAGTGGTGGCGACGCCTTCTCGACGGACGACCCGGCGACGACGACGACGACGACGGCGACATGCCCGCCCGACCTCGACCTCGACCTCGACCCCTCCCCCTCCCCCTCCGCAGACTTCCCCGCGCAACAACAACAACAACCGCCGCCGTCACCACCCCCCTGGCTCCGCCGCCAGCGCCTCCTCCTCGCCCTGCTGTACCACCACCACGCCGTCGAGCTGTACCGCCCCTTCATCCGCCTCCCCCCGCCGCCACCCTCCCACACCGCCACCACCACGTCGTGGTCGTGGTCGTGGTCGAACCCCTCACCATCCTTCACCCCCCTCGCCGACCAAAACGCCCTCGCCGCCCTCGCCCACGCCGCCGCCCTCACGCGCATCGCCCACCAGGCCCTCCTCGCCCGCACGCCCGACGCCCCGGACGCCGCGCTTCTTCACTGCGTCCGCCGCTGGCAGCGGGGCGCCGCCGTCGTCGCGGCGGGGTTCGTCTGCGCGGAGCCGTTCGGCCGGCACGCGGGCGCGGCGAGGGAGGTGTTGGGGAGGGCGGAAGCGGTGCTGGAGCGGTTGGGGGAGCCGCCGGGTTCGGGAGGGTCCGGGAATCTGGCGAGGGAGTTGGGGGCGAGGGTGGATGCTGTTGTGGAGGGGTTGAGGGGGGGCGGCGGCGGGTTGTTGTTCCCCGGTGGCGGCGGCGGCGGCGGTGGTGGTGGTGATTGCCGGCGGCCGTCGTCCGTCGCCGCGGCGTCGTCGTCGTCGCGGAAGTCGTCGTTCGCCACCACCCCCACCCATCTCCCCCTCCCTCTCCCTCCGACGCCGTCGTCGTCGTCGCTGCTGGGATCGTCTCCCCTGTCCGCCGCCTCGTCGCTGCTGGACCATCACCACAATCACCACCAGCACAACAACAGCAGCCTCTTCCCCATCTCCCTCGCCCTCGCCTCGCCGTCCGCCACCACGGCCAACTCGACGTCCACGTCCGCGTCCAACCCCAGCTCGACCCTCGGCTCGCCGCACCCGCTTTCCAACGACGGAAGCCTCATGGGTACGACGCCGGGGGCCATGGACATGCTGCTCGAGCCCGTCACGACGGACGCTTTCGGGGACGATGCGGCTTGCTGGATGACCGGGAGCACGGCGTCGGACGGGACGGTGGTGGTGGGGCACGGGATGGAAGGGCATCGGCAGCAGCAACAGCAGCAACAGCAGCAGCAGCAGCATCTGTGGCATGCGGTCGTCGACATGACGGCGGATGCGGAGCTGCTCATGCGGGAGTTCGACTTCTCGCCGCCGCCGCCGCCGCCGCCGGGAGCGGAGATGGGGGATCTGCACGGTTGTGGTGGTGGGTATGCGTACCGGGGTTGCTTTTAGTGGTGTAGGTACGAGTTTCGTGGGTGGCATCTCTCGGTTTTCTTTTGTTCTCGGATCGGGTTTTTCTCCTTTGTTGTTGTCGCAGAGCGCGTACGTAGATACCTTTGGAGGCGTGCATCGGTGGAGAAATACAGAAAGAGTAAAGCTAAAAACCTCGACTGCTGTCCGTCGTGATGATGTCGGCTCGTCGTCTACTTACTGCACCCCGGCCAGCGCCCTCATCCCCCTCTCCAGACCATCACACACCCCCTTCGCCCAACATGCCTTTCTGCCACATTCATCGGTTGCAAGAACACCATCTTCCACAACCCCGTAATAGCATGTATGCCTTGGTTTGAAACTACGCGGTAACGGCGTTTCGAGGGACGGTGGGGTCCCCCTTTTCCGGCTCCGAGGCCGCGGGAAAGACTTCAAGTAAACTTTCAAACAGGTCAAAGTCAACGTTCACACCGCTTCGCAGTCTTTCCGTTCGGCCAAGCCCGACGACCATTCGGCGTGCCCCAGCCTCCTTCCCGGCGGTCCGGCCGACCTCTCCATCCACGAAGCCACGTACGCAGCACCCGCCCGCAAACTCCGCAGCCGCTCCCCTCCACGAGCGGACAGTCGCACCCCAAGACGACGACGAACGTCTCGCCCGTCGGTTCCCGCAGCCGCGGGACCAAGCCCGAAAAAAACCCCGTCTACAGGCGGTAACGAGCGACGATGCGGCGCCAGGCGGGGACGTTTCGTCGCCCAAGACGCGGCGGCGTCCCTCCGTCCTTTCGAGCGGTCGTACACACGGTCGAGGCCTGCCGGGCGGACCGTTTTCCCCCATTTCCCGGACCCGAGCCGACGAGCGGTCGCGGACGAGATCTCGCGCGGCGTCCGGCCGGAACGCCGTCGACTCTCGGTTGCCCGGAATGCCGTATTGTGAGGGGCATCAATGCACCGCAACCAGGGCGACGAGTTCGGGGCCCTGTGCTTGCTTAATCCAAGGTCCATCGGGGAAGCGAGGATTACGCGCGCACGGCCGAATCGGGCGATCGAGGTGCCTTGCAGATCGGGAAATCATGATGCTGGAGCTCTATCCCGACAAGCCGCAACGGGACATCGAGACGGTGCACAAGCACATCGTGGGCGGTTCTCGGGATCCGCCCTCGGAGACCGTGACAGAGGACAAAGGGGCCTTGTACAGGCTCCACGATCGTGTGGACGAGACATGCAACATGCTGGAGAAGGTCGTCGGCCACCAAGTGGACGCTGCGGGACAAAACGGCATGGAGTTGTCAGCCCGAGCCCGCGGACACCTAGAAGGATGGGACTCCAAAGACTTGGCTGCGAGCAAGGATCCTGTCTCCCCAAAAGTAGTTGCGACGCTCAGTGCATTGGGATGCGGCTGGGTTGACTTGGCTCCACAAGAGCCATGCAGGCCACCACCCTGTTCGGCCGGGGGTTCGGAGATCTCATCCAACCAGAAGGCTCTAGTAGTCACTGCAAGAAGTGGAGCCGTGTGCCGGAAGGACGGCACTACCTCGCGGCAGCAGTGTCGGACATGCGGGAAATCATGGAACTGGACGGAAACCCGCGCGCCAGTCCTATGAAGGTATGCGAGTCCACCGTATGGTACAATCCGATCGAGCCTCTGGGACTGCCATGTTTGTGCAAGCGAGGATCCCCACGCAAAGCACTCTGATCCTGCACAAATCCTTTTCCTTTACTTCATGCGTGATAGCCTGTCAAGCTGGGGGACCGTGGAGGTGTGATTTTCGGCCACAATCTCAACCACATGGATTGGCTTCACCGAGACCAAGGTTTTCCGGTCAGAAGCGAGGTGCCAGATGCTGAGGGGGACGACGCGGCATGCGATTCTCCCGACAGCGGCGTAGTCTCAAGTCCGCAGTCGTCAACCACTGGAACATCTCACTCCTCGTCCGGACGACGGAGCCTGGCGACAGCTGGAGACAGCGGTGAGGCTACGCAAGCAGCTCATGAACAACCGTCCCGTTAAGAGAACGGATATGCAACAAAATTTTCGACTCTAGTCTAACCGACGAGAACAAATCGTGTAAGTTATCGTTAGATATTTCGCCTATGATTAGGGTTGGATCCGGCAATTACCCCTTAGAAGGACATAATCAAAACTTGGCTTTTGTCCAGAACGCCAATGTAGAAGACAATTTCACATGCTCGTGTCCGCGACTGCGTCAAAGTTGTCACAAAGCGCGCCGACCGCGGTACCATTCAGCTTCGTATCCCTAACCAGGCAGGTACGCCTCCACCGCAACCTCCACATGCAGGTCCGGATGCAACAACCCCGCCACCCCAACCCCCGTCCACGCCGGCTTCGTCCCCTTGAGGTACCCCCTCGCCGTCTTCACCACCGCATCGATCAGCCCGGGCGTCGAAACCTCAAACGTCGTGATCTGAGCAACCAACCACCAAACAATCAGCCACCACTCACTCAAAACGCCGGGTAGCCGCCAATGTACGCACGCACGCACCTTGTACACATGCTCCCACGCATCCTCCCCCAAGCCGGCGGCGCGCAGCGCCCTCTGCACGTGCTCGAAGGCCTCTTCGACCTCGGCGGCGAGGTCGGCGGGGACGGTGCCGTCGTCTTTGAAGCCGACCTGCCCGCCGACGACGACGATCCGCGCGTTGGGCGGGACGACGACGGCGTGGGAGAGGCCGAAGCCGGCGGCGGCTTCTTCGCCTGGTGGTTGCTCGCGCGGTGTTGTTAGAGATGTTCTGCGGGCTGGGGAACGGAGGTGGGGAGAAGTTGGGACTTTGGGGGATCTGGGACGCACCGGGACCGGGCCAGTTGTGGAAACTGAAGCCGTGGGCGCAGAGCTTGGAGTCGGTGTCGGTTAGGACCATTGTCGCGATGGGCGGTCGTGGCGCGTGTGGGTGGTGGGGGGATGGTTGCGAGACGGCCCTTTTCGGGTTGCCGTTATATCTCTTCGTTCACATGGTGGGTTTCTATAGAATTGTCCGCGTCGAGGGGAACGCATCGGAATTCCTCCATGTGGAGCGGCGCCGTTGCGAGCGGACATGATAGTTGCGTAGGGAGCGGACTAATTCCTGATTGGTCGACGGATTAAAATATGGTTACGGAGATGGGACAAGCGGAGACAGACACCGCCATCAAGACCCCGCAACCCGAAAGCCAGACCGAGCATGTCCCAAACAAGACTTTCGGTGAACATGGGTTCTGGTTTAGAGAAAGTACCTACCGCCCATCACATCACACAATATTCACACCAACGGCACGAGCCCCCCTCCCCCTCCACCCTCCCTCACCATGTCCTGCCAACTTCCTCGCGGCGCCCCGCCGCCCGCGCGCTCATCGTCCCTCCTCCTCCAATACCCCACCGCGATCCCCTCCGACACAAGACTATTCCCCAACCCCAGCACGTGCAGCGCGCGCCACTTCGACCGCAGGAACTGCCGCGTATCGCGATCCACCACTTCCGCCCCCAGCACCACCAGCGCCCACCCGAGGTTCGACAGCGGGCCGGACGCGTCGTGCATGCGCGGCAGCAGCGCGAGCGCCTCGTCGAGGGACGCCCGGGCGCGGTCGTCGAGCGGTGCCGAGGGCCCGTGGGCGGTGCGGTGGATGTGGATGTGCAGGGCGTGGCGGAAGATTTCGGCGGCCGTGACGGCGGTGCGGGCGGCGGCGTCGTCGGCGGTTGGGGTGAGGGTGCTGTCCGTTCCGGTTGCGCAGGAGACGGCGAAGGTGAGGGGGTGGCTGGCGCTCGTGGAGGCGCGGGCTACTTCGTCTTGGAGGATCTCGGCGCGGCGCAGGACTTCCGCTTCGTGGTCGATGAATTGGTTGTTTGGCGGCTTATCCTTCACAAAGGTGGAGAAGCGGGCGGCTTTGAGCTGGTGGGGGGATGTTAGGGTTGGGCTTGAGGTGCGGGAGGGCTGGGGGATGCGTACCATTAGTCTTGGGAGGAGTACGGAGCATCCCTGCGTGGAGTGTAAGTGTTGTCGGACTTGTTGTGCAGTTGAGGTGCTTACAATGAACGGGTCGATGGCGGAGCTCTGATCAACATCGAGCCAGCTCTCGATTTCGGGGAGTATGCACTCGCCGATGTTCATGGCCAGCTGGGTCTCCATCATGGATATCCATGTTTTGAAGAAGGGGTGCAGCGTTGACGTATCGCTCTGGGAGCGTATCCATCCCGCAATGGCTCGATAGTGCGTTTTCCAGTTTTTCGAGCCGTTGAACACCTCGCTCATAAATAAGCGTCGGGCCTCATTGAAGCGGAGTTGAGATTATTTACCTCGTAAGATGCCAGACAGAGCATGGTCGCCAGGGTCTGTTCTCCCTTTGCAGTAGCGGGGCCTTGCAGCTGTACTTGCAGATGACGCATCGCCTTGCGGAGGTACTTTTTGGAATCAACATCTGATGACTTCATCCATTTGCTGCGATGGCTGGCGGATACTGCCAAGATGGCGTTGAGTAGTCCGGGATTCTCCAACGCCATGGCGACCAACATTCGGTAACCGTTCTCTTTATAGTCGATGGCAAGGGCAATCTTAGCGATTTCGTCTAACGTACGTCAGAGAGAGAAGGAGAGAGTCATGGCTTGTTTGGTCACCTGTCCAGTGCTGCAGCAGCAAGCGCTCTGCGGCAGCGAAGTGGAGAGGATCCACGTGCCACGGAAGCGGAGCAGAACAGGCCACTGAGAAGTCAATTACGGTGCCAAATCACGTCTTCCGGGAATACTCACGGCGGGCCCTGCGCCGTGCTTCCACTGCACATCGCGCATGCTTGGCAACGGCGTCCGGCCACAGTATGCGGACGCCGTAGCCGGCACAGGCCGATCCCGACGAAATACACGTCAGACAGCCTGTGAAAGGTGAGAATGAGTTCGGCTGTATTGTGTATTGAGTCAAAGATTACGAGAGTGCGTACCGGGCAGCGATCCGTCACAGAGCAAGCCCCTCTCGGCGCAGTTCCAGCATGCCTCGGGGCTCTCTTGAATAATGGCAGCCGGGAGGCTGAGTTCGAGGCCAATTCTCGACATTTCTAAATCAAGCAGCACTGAGTTGCGCAGGTGAGCCTGTAAAGCATTGGGCTTTCGTGAGACTATCCACGGATGAAGAGCGTTCGGCTTATCATCCGTTTGATGATAAGCTGGTGGTTTATCGGGAGGTGGGAGTGGTGATCCCTGCGAGTTCCCCGCAATCTCGGTCCCATTCCATTTCAGCCACTTTTCTTGCCAGGGATATACCGCATTGGCTCGGGCTCCGTGGGTTCCGGGAGGGAGTACGCGCAGCCATAAAGGCGGCTTAAGCGTGGTTTCGTCACGCGGCACGTTCATGGACCAATGTCAAAAATGTCTCGAGAAGGCAAGAAGATAACGTTTGCGTGCGAAATGTGTCGCAAAAGAAAGGTAAATATTTTGTTAAGAGTAATAATGTGTCCGTCGCTCACTCGGTTTCAGGCTCGGTGCAGCGGTGAAGTGCCGTGTACCTTCTGTCAGAAGCATGCATTTAGCTGTATGTTCGACAGGAACAGGCAACGAAGAGGGCCGCGTGGACCAAGGCAGAAGAACTTTACCGGACCAACGCATATCGAAAATCTGGCGTCGACGAGACGAACATCGTCGGTATCATCGCCTCGGGTAGTCCAGCATATTGTCGAGTGCCCAGAAGGATGTGCGGATGAAGTCAGCTTTGTGTTGGCAGGAGAAGAGCAGACCAATTTTGGAATTGTGTCTGAGGATGACCGGCAACGACCATCATCGTCCCTGTATGTCTTTGTCTCCGCCCCCCCTCATCAGTGGTAATTGTCTTCCCAATACTGACTCCCGCAGGATGAACGTCTTTCACGGAAAGCACAGCTACCTTCTGGACCTTTTTGAGACGTACGTCAACAGTCAACAGTTCCCACTCATTTGTATGAGCCTTGTCCGGTCCTGGATTGCTGCCGAAAAATGTTCTTCTGCTCTTCTTCTTGCAATATTTGCATGTAGCAGGCGATACTCATCCCAGAAACTGGTTTGCTTCAACCAAGGGGCCGACAGTGAACTACGCCTCGTCTCGCAGGCAAGAACACAGCTGCGTACCTCGCAAAACGACAACCACCTTGCTCAGGTATTCACGTACTGCGTTCTTGGGTTCATCGAGTTTCGGCACGGATGCGGTGTACAAGCGTGGCAGGACAACGGTAAGCAGAACTCACTATCGAACATACATCTATTCTGGCCCCTGATTTTGAATCAGCATCAGCAAATGCCATTGTACAGCTGTTGAGGCTTCAAGATGACCTCCCACCAGCCGAGGTGACTGCATTGATGAAGGTGGAGACCCACATACGGATCACAGCGTGCCTTTTGTCCCTTGGTCATCCTTCTCTACTCAATCCTCAAGCCATGTCTTACACTAACTTCTGGTCCGACTCTTCTAACCCTACTTGCAACCTTCTTTTACTTGCTTGCAAAACCCAAGCCTTCTGGTCGCAGCCATGGCAAGTCACCTCTGCGATGCACCACTGGGACTTCGACTCTGAGTTCATGGATTTGAAGCATCAACTGGATGAGTATTTCATACGTCGGCAAGATCACCTTCGCTACAGCTCTTCTATATTGTTTGACAAGCTGAGAGAAGGTGATGCGGCTGGTGAGTATCTGCTCTGGCCTCTGGCCTGGCATCTGGCAGTCATGTTGCTCAACCGAATCTTCCTTCCGATATCAACTCACGATGACGAAAACGAGACCGTGCTTAACTACCCTGGAGCTCCGAGCATGTTTCTCGGAGAACGGTTGTCAGCATTGGAATCATCTGCATCAGCCATTTCCATCATATGTAGTGATGTGATAGCAAGCGGGCGTTTCTTCATGGTATGTCACAGTCTTGACACCAATGCTCGTTCACTAATTGCTATCAGCCACCCTTGCTTGGGTACTGCGCTCTGCAAAGCTCTCTCATCCACCTGAACGCTGTGCGCCGACAAGGGCGGCTCCAGCATACCGAATCTCTGGAAAATCTGAAAATCAACTGTACGTTGATGACGTGCATGAAGAAGATCTACAAGCCTGCTGAGCTTTGGGTATGAAATATATTCCTACCTCCTTTACAAGCACTGATTCGTTCTGCAGCTTAATCAGCTGATGGCAATTTCAAGCTTGAACCCCGTCCACATCAGGAGGGAAGATCCAAGCGTCTTGTTCAGAAACTACTCATCAAGGTATTACGGGATACAGAAAGACTCATTCGTATCGATGGAATTTTCCCAAGGGGCTCATTCAGAGGGAAACATCCACCAAGATGCTACGGATACTACGGAACCCATTCGGTCCCACACGCAAGCCGTCACAGCAGAGCAAAGTCGTACGGACGGGTGGATCTCGCAATATCAACTGGAATTGGAAGACCAGATATCAGAGAATAGCGACAGTAGCACGGACTATCTCGAGACTCACACTCAACGCCATATCAGACATGCAAACGGCCGTAGCCAGTCGGCAAGTCCAATGTCCAACTGTCAGCCGGTGGTCTATCAGGACAATCAGGACTCTCTCGGCAGCCTCACCCGTTCTGATGGTCAGGTCGACGTGACCCAAACACCTTCCCGGACGTTTCAGGCATTTGTTGGGGGTACTGGTGCAGAGTATGAAGAGCTAAACATGGAAGAGTTCCCCTCGAATGTCATGAATCTCTTTCTTCAAGACGCACCTTGGGACATTGAGGCCGCTCTATCCGCTGCAATGTCAGCCTGACGTTCTTCTTGGCTTTCAATCCGTTTCAGTAACGCTCAGAGGCTCCTTCATGGCTAAAGGCTGGATAAGAACTGGTCGAGACACACTGAGTGCTTGGTGGACCCAGTTATGCGAGCATGGCAATAAAACAACGAGATCACAGTTCGGCAGGTGGTCTGTCTCTCGAAACATAGATATCGAATCTCACATCAATTGGTTCTTCGATCGACCTGAACCTCACACGCGGGAACCCTCTAGACGAACCTCCATCGCCTCCAAACACTCAACCCACAGCCCGCCTCTTCACCCGCACCTCCAACCCCCTTTGCGTCGTAAACCACCGATTCACAAACCCGACCCCGTCCTCCCCCTTCTCCCCCCTCCGCACCATCTCGAAATCATACCGCAGCAGCAACGTCGGCACCACCTTCGTAATCTCCATCATGGCGATCCACCTCCCACTGCACGTGTGCGCCCCCGCCCCGAACGCGAAGAAACACCTCTCCATACGCTTCCTCCTCTCGCCCTTCCCGTCTCTGTCTACGGCATCGATCCACCGCTCCGGCACAAACGCCTCCGCCTCTTCCGCCGTCGCTCCGAACGCCCCCGCACCGTTCGGATCCCGCTGCACCACCCACGGATTCACCCCGACCTCCGTCCCCGCGCGCACCTCGTACCCGCATATCACCACCGCGCCCCTCCCCCCCGGCGGCGGCACCGTCCGCCCCAGCAGCATGCCCGCCGACGGGTGCAGCCGGACGGCCTCGCGGACGACGGCGGCGAGGTACGGCAGCGCGGTCGCGCGGGCGAAGGACACCACCACCACCACACCGTCGTCGTCGTCGTTACCCAGGAGGTCCGCCCCGTCCAGCTCATCGCGCAGTTTGGCGTACGCGCGCGGCTCGCGCAGCAGGTGGGTGAAGACGGCGCGGAGGGCGGTGGCGGTGGTGTCGCTCCCGGCGGCGATGTTGCCGAAGGCGTGGGTGGCGATTTCGCGGTCGGTGAGGGAGGGGGGGTTGGCGCGTTGGTTGAGGAGGAGGCGGGCGAGGAAGGTCTGGGGGGCTTGTCCTTGTTCTTTTTCCGGGCGGGTGGAGGGGGAAGCGGAGCGGTGCTGTTCGACTTGCTCGGCGGCGAGGTTCACCATGGCGTCCTGCGACGACGACGCGGAGCCGAGGAACCAGGCGGCCACGGTGGCGTTTCCGAGGAGGAGGCGGTGCGTCCAGGGGACCTGGCCGAACTGGGAGGAGGAGGAGGTGGGGTGTCAGAAGGTGTGGCGGAGTGGTGGATGGGGAGGTGTGGGAAGATGCTTACGATGGCCATGTAGTCGGTGAAGATGTCCAGCGTCCTCGTCATGCCCGTCCCATCGCCCTTCCGGAGGAAATCCAGATCCTTCCCGAACGTCAACGAAAACACCGCGTCCATCGCATACCGCTTGAGCAGCTCGCCCAGATCGACGCTCTCCCCGCCGCTCGCCGCCGCCTCGTCCAGGATGTCCAACAGCCGCTCCGTCGGCGCCGTCAGCGTCGGCTCCATGCGCAGCAGCCCGTTCAGGGAATACGCGTTCGCCGCGTTGCGCTTCATGCGCGAATGCATCTTCTTGTCCGTCAGCACGAAGGTGTCGGGGACCAGACCTTCTTCGTCGTAGACGGACGACAGCTCGAAGAAGCGGGATTTGGCGAACTTGGTGCCGGTGCCGTAGATGTGGCTGATTTCCCGCGGGTCGCTGACGGAGAGGATGTTGGGCGCCACGCGCACGATGCTGCCGTAGCGCCGGTGCAGCGCCAGGTCGTCTTCGTGGCTCGCGCCGCGGTAGACGGATAGCATGCGAGGTATTGTGGAGACGGAGCGGATCCATGGGCCGGGGATGCGGTCGAGCCGTCGTTGGTATCGGTTGGAGAGTAGGTATGCAGAGAGCAACAACAATGCTAGCGCGACTGGGTGGCTCTGTGCCGCGGTGAAGATTGGAGCAAGAAATGCAGTGGTAGCCATGACTTCGTGGTGGTGAGATCAGCCGCAATGCTCGTCCCAGCAGTCTTCAGTGACTGATGCATGTCTCGCTAAATGTGATTTCAATGGATAAAATAAGTTATCACGCAGGACATGGGAGGCTTTTCGTCCCACATGCCTATCGCATTTATTCCGTGAAAGTGGGGTAGTATCACTGAACGGATAATTGTCAGAGTATGCCCTTGTCCGCAACAGCGGCCAAATTCCGCTGGGAACCTACCCGCAGATACTCTATCGTCATCACGTAATATGCCTGCAGGGGACGAAATCTGTGATAAGTGAAAAGTACTGTAATGCCCAATCACAACTGCGGTGCAACGCTACTGTTGAGAGAAGCAGTGACGGCCAACGCAGCCTGCGTCCCCTGCTGAACGGCTCCGTCAATCCAACCCCTCCAACCGTCTGACCAATCCGCACTCGCAAAAATGACGGACCCATGCGGCTTCTGCAGCTCGCTCAAATACTTGGTAGCAAACTCAGGCTTGAAGTAGCACCATGTCCCCTGCGAGAACGGGTCAGAGTACCAGTCATGGTACACCTGCGAAGTGTCAGTCTGTCACTTCTATAGCCAGAAGGATGAAAAGCTCACCAAACGCTTGATCTCTTGGTCCTTCGGAAGCACGTGGCGGACTGCTTCTTTCACGTTGTCGAGGCCATGCCCGAGCTTGATTCCGTTCGCCGTGTCGGGCGTCGGACCGAAGAAGACCAGATGCGTGTCGTCGCTGGGCGTCAGGTTGTCCGAAATGGCGCAAACCAGCCCCTTTCCGGGGCTCGCAAAGGACGTGTACGATACAAGACCGGGACCGAACGTGTCCGCATGGATCTTGTTCCCCCTGTTGGCCTGGCCCGTCCGGATCGCATCAGCCTTCAGCGCCGACAGCGGCGGAGAGAACGAGACGTCGGCCAAGACGTTCAAAGGGACGGTGCAGACAACGGTGCGCGCCTTCCACGAAGTGCCGTCTTGCGTTTTGACTTCCACCATAGGGCCCGCGTCCGTGACCGAAGCGACCGGCGTCGACAGCGCGTAGGACAGCCGGTCCGTCGAGCGGGCGTGGTCGAAGATGCGCCGCGTGAGCGTGCTCTGGCCGCTGCCGAGCCGCGTCGTCAGGCCGACGTCGTTGAGCCCAGTGGGCTTCCAGCCGCCCAGCGCCCACCATCGCATCGAGTCCAGAAAACCGAGGTCCTCGAGCGGGCCGCCGCCCATTTGGAGGATGATCGCTTCGAGCACGCCCTTCTCTTCTTCGGTCAGTTGGGGTTCGATCTGTTGGAGTCTTTCTTTGCAGGAGATTTTGTCCCATTGGGCCATGGCCTCGGAGTTGCGCATGGAGTCGAAAGGGTATGGGATGGTGTCTTTGAGAGCGGTTCCGTCGACGTCGCAGAACAATCCCCAGACTTTGGAGAAGATGCGCGCCTTTTATGCCTTGTTGTCAGAACATAGATAGAAGGAAGGCTGTGAGCTACTTACTTCCTCGTCGTGAGAAATCTTTCTCTTGTTTTCTCCCGTGATCAAAGTGCAGTAGTCCTCTTTGCCTCCGGGTACTTGAGTGACGACGAAATCGCCCTGCAGTCCGTAGAGAGACACCTCGCGATACACGTGAGGCATGTGCCAGTGTATCCACGTTCCGCCCATTTCGTAATTGAAACCATCGATGGTCGTGTTCCAAGTCCGGCCTCCAATCCGGTCTCTGCCTTCAAGAAGGAGGACATTTTTCCCTGGGTTCGAACGTTAGCGACTGACGCAGACGGATTGGAATGAGCGTGACTTACCCTGGGTTGTTAGATCTCGTGCAGCTATTAAGCCCGCGTATCCTGCGCCGATAATGATGGTGTCAAAGACGGCTGACCCGTTACGGGTGAATGACTGCTGGGGAGTGATGGCGCCAATGCAAGGCACCCCTGTCTCGATGCCGCCCTGTGGTGTCCAATGAACGCCTTCGGAGGTCGACATCCTGTTTCTTTGGCTGTGTGTATGTTAGTGCGGAATAGAAGCGCGTTGCTTGATGGACACTCGAAGTGCAACATGCGAATCGCAGTTTTAGTAGTTAATCCACAGCATGGCTCTGTCGGGGTAGCGGAAATTTGCCGAAAGCACGCCCGCTCGCTAGCCAAAACTGTGCTTGGAAATCTTCCTGAGCGGGGGCAATGCGGTCATAGAAAGCGGAAGTGTTCTCGGACATGGATCCCCGCATGCACTGAATTAATCCGTCGTGACTGGGAACCATTCACCCACCACATCTTCCACGTGATATTGCATCGCTCTGTGAAGAACATGGCCTACGATGCTAGATCTCTTGGTTCATACGACGACCTATACAGTTATCTTGCATTGGGGCAAATTCGATGGAACACATCCATATGATTTCGACATATGACTACGCGCCGGCTCTGAATCCCCATCAAACGAGAGACAAAAGCTCTGAGACTTCAGGCCTTCAGTGTGGCTTTGGTGTCAGGCTTTACATGCGCGACAGTATCATTGGCAGACGTCTGCCGCGACACCGAAGCCTCAACGCCCACGATAACCGCATCATCTTCAATCTCCACCACCGGTCCCACAAACTTCCCCCTCATATACGCAAAGTACCACACAACAGCCATAACGAGAAACGACCCAATGATCGCCACACTGTAGTTCCTGTGATCACGTCAGCCCACCCGCCCAACCCACACAAACACCGCAACAGCAAACAGACCAGAAAAACTCACATATTCCCCGCCGTAACCGGCCGATACAGCGGGAAGCACAAAAACACGCTCGCGAACACGGTCCACGCGAGCGCCACCGCATTCAGCGGCAAGCTCCACCCGCCCAGCGCCCACGGGCCGTACTCCAGCCTCCCCCTCCCCACCTTCGCCGCGATGTGCAGCCCGACCACCAGCGCGTACGAAAGCATGTACAGCGCCAGCACCCCGGAGATCAGCCCGTAAAACGCCGTCTCGTTCCCGACGTACATGGCGCCGATGGCCAGCTGCGGCGCCGCGGACGCCACGACGCTCCACGCGGGGACGTCGAGGTCGGGGTGCACGCGGCGCAGGAAGGCGCCGGGGAAGGCGCCGTCGCGCGCCATGGCGTACAGCGTGCGGGAGCAGGATCCCTGCGCGTCGACGCCGCCGACGAAGGCGAGGTAGGTGGACAGCGCGGCGAGGGAGCAGGAGAGGCCCGGGTTGCCGGTGCTGTTGTAGAAGATTTGGGTCACCGGGCTGATGGCGGCGATTTTGGACTGCAGGATGGAGGGGGCGGGGCCGGAGCAGTAGAGGAGGACGATGAGCCAGGGGAGGGTGATGAGGGAGTTGATGAGGGCGGTCCAGAAGACTTTGGTGGGGGGGTGGTTGGTTAGCGGTGCGGGGGAGAGGGGTGGGAGGAGGGATTGCGGGGGATGGGGGTGACGACGACGACGACGACGTACTTGCGCGTGGGACGCTGGTGCGCACGTGTTGGATCTCTTCGGAGAAGTGCGCGGCGGTTTCGAGCCCGCCGAAGCCGAAGATGGAGGTGGAGAGGCCGGCGCAGAAGGCGACGCCGTTGCTGGACCAGCCGGAGCTGTTGGTGAAGGTCGTGAAGACGTACTCGGTGGTGTGCTTGTCTTTTGTGTAGACGAGGATGATGACCATGGTGAGTAGGTAGCCGCAGAGGTGCGTGCCGATTCCTTGCGGATATTAGCTTGGTTGTGGAGGTGGTGGCGCTTCTGGCTGCTTTACCGAATAGGTTGAGTGCGTGGAGGAGCTTCACTCCGAATATATTGAGCAGCGTGTAGATGAGGATGACGAAGGCGTAGATGATGTAAGCGTGCCAGTTCTCGAGCTCGTACGAGGGCCTGTTCAGACTGACGTATGCCTGAGTTTGCACTGCTACCCCCATTGCACAGGACGCGGTGGCAAGCCATGCGTAGCAGTATGACAACCAGCCTCCGAGCCATGACTGCGTACGGTCAACATGAAGTTGCGGTGGGAAGGACTGGTCAGACTCACAATGAGCGGACGGTGTTCTAGTGGTGACAGTTCCGCGGCCCAGTGGTATTGCGCTCCGCTCGAAGGCCACATGCTGGTGTTTGTTAGCAACAAAACGTTTCCATTGTGAAAGCAGGAACGTGCCTTGCAAGCTCTGCGATGACTGCCGCAACACAAGTCATGGCAACGGCTGTCAGGATGTAACCGTACAGAAGGCCGACAGGGCCTCCAAGAGCGAAGGCCTGCAGGAATGCTGCCACGATACCCTCCCACTGTTGAAGTCAGTGAAGTTTTGATCAAGTGGGAGAGCAAAAATCAACCGTCCCGCTGATGCAAACAGTAAAGCCGAGTGCGCTCCAGAAGTTGAACTTTCGGTGGAAGGCTTGAGGTTTCCCGATGGCAGCCAGTGCTGCTCGATCATCCTCGTACAGCGGGTCATGACGACCTGCGTCCACCTTGTCGTGAGGGTGCGAGATTGGACTTTCCATGATTTTCGTCAAGACTTTGTTGCTAACGATGTGGTCAGGTTTTCCGGAGTGGACGCGTTGTCCACTAGAGCTTGCAATACTCCCTATGTAATGCAAATGGTCGCTCGTTGTTTGGGTGTGGGCGACTCACCGTTCAGACCTTATCTGACCAATGAGATATTAGTCCGCTGGGTGGGCGAGAGGCGGGAGGGGTTCGGCAGCAATTCCGCCTCCACACTGCACTGAACGGCGATCCGCGCGGGTAACCCTGGTCACGTCGGATCAGAGGAGGATCATCGTAGATATCTCTTATCTCAACCGGACACCGCGGGTCCCGTATGGGCCCATACCGGAGTCTTCACCAATACAAATTGGATAGATAAATCCTAGGCTGTGGAACGGTTGTTCCTTTGCTAAAGCCCTTCTTTTATCACGTTGTCTAGGTTTCAAACCTCCAAACATGACGTGTAAGAACCTCCGTATTGTAATTGTTGGAGCCGGCTTTGCGGGGTTGACTGCAGCCATCGAATGCCGTCTCCGCGGCATGCACTCCATCCTGGTCGAATCCTACCCGACGAGCAAAAACTACGGAGACATTCTGGACTTCTCACCCAACGGCGGAATCCACTTCGAGCGATGGGACAACGGAAAGGTCGTTCGGAGGCTGATGGAGGTCTGTCTCAACGACACCGACACCCTGGACTACTACAAGTACGACGGGACCTTCCTCTTCGCCGAGCCCTTCCTGCTGAAAAGGGAGGACTACTACCGCATGCTCGCGGGCCACCGAGGCGAGATGCACCAAATCATCTGCGACTACGCGGAAGAAATCGGCGTCGAGATGCGCTTCGGCGAAAAGGTCACGCGGTACCTGGACTCGGACGAGCAACTCGGAGTCATGCTCGCATCCGGCGAGACCATCCTCGGCGACGTCGTCGTCGGCTCGGACGGCCCCAAGTCGCTGGCGCGGGAGCAGGTCTTGGGCCTCCCGGAGTCCAAAGTCAACTCGGGCTACGCCATCTACCGCGCCCACTACAACCTCACCGACGAGCATCGCAAGAACCCCCTCCTCGCCCCCTTCTGCCGCAAGAGCCCCGACGTCGCGCGGCTCTGGCTGGGCACCGATCTGCACATGTTCGTGTACTCCTGGAAGGAGGGTAAGGACATCGGATGGGTTTTCACGCACAAGGTACCTACCTGCCCCCTCCCCCCAACACAGACCCCACCACACACAGACCTCGACTGACACACCAACACAGGACGAGCAAGACATCGGCGAATCGTGGTCCCACCCAGGCAACCTCGCCGACGCCCTCGCCTTCCTCGACGAAGCCCGCTTCGAAGACACCTGCAAGGAGATCGTGCGGCACACGCCCGCCTCCAAACTCGTCGACTACAAGCTCGTCTGGCGCGACCCGATCGCCACCTGGCTCGGCACGTCCGCGCGCAGCTGCGTCATCGGCGACGCCGCGCACTGCCACCTGCCGACGTCGGCGCAGGGCGCGTGCCAGGCGGTCGAGGACGGCGTCGTGCTGGCCGCGTGCCTGGAGCGGGCGCAGGGCGACGTGCCGCTGGCGCTGCGGGTGTTCGAGAGGGTGCGGTTCAACCGCTCGCATGTCGTGCATATGAGCTCGATGGAGGTGAGGGATGGGTACCATGCGGTTGATTTCGAGTCGGAGTTGTTCAGGGAGCATCCCGAGATTCTGAATGTGCCGCGGTTGGGGTGGGTTGTGGATTTCGATGCGAGGAGGGATGCTGAGGAGCACTTTGATCGGCTGGCGGCGGATGTGGGGAGCGGTCGTGAGGGGACGTTGGAGGAGTTGTCTTTGCCGGCGGGTGGGAGCTTTGATCTGGAGGGTAGGGATTTTTATGCACTGGAAAAGGCAGTGCTTTGAAAGCAATGGTAGTTGGGCAGAAATTGAAGAACGGATAAAGGTATTTGACTTGGATCAATTCATTTGCGATGGTGAGACTCTCGACCATGTCGGCCAATCAAGACGATTGCGGCTGACATGTCGTGTCCCTCGTACTATTGGCTCTCTTACCTGCTGACGCGAATGCATGTAATACCCAATCGACATACGGACTACGCGAGGCTGATTTTCGCCCCCGCTCAACCCTTCGCAGCTTCAGCCTTTCCACCACCGTCCATTACTTTCAATCATCCGTCTGTCCATCCTTTTCAACTTCAAGTCAAGTTGATGCTACTACTTGGCCGGCCTCATTCCCAGCTCTTGTCCACATTCTTATCACCCCTCCAGGGGACTGCTGGAGGGAAGTCCTCAACCCGTCTGTCATGAGCTCCCCAAGCTCCGACCCTCACGAGGGTCAACCATCTGTTTCCGTGGAAAAAGCATCATTCAAGCAGGAAACCGAGACCTGCTCCTGTCTCTGCCCGGATATTAGAGACTTTGGTAACGCAAGGTACTGTATAGGCTGTGGCATGTCTATTTCATCGCTATCGGAACAGCCAGACACGTCTCCGTCCGAAAGTAACTCCACAAAGTCTTCAAGCATGGTGGCTAATCACATTACGGGCTCGCGAGCCAACATCTCGACGTCTGAATCATCAAAGGAATTGCTCAAGCCGCACAAATCACGCAACGGAAGCCATTCGACAACGCGCCAGGCTGATGGAAATTGGCCCGATACACAGATGTCGGCACTCACAGCGGCAGCGAATGAGGGAGATATAGCATTGGTACGCATGTTAGGGGAAGCCGTTATGGGAAGGGACTTCCCTTCAGCAAAAACAGCACGCCTTCTCGTTCAGAGCGTGGCTGATGTCAACCACGGCTCATCACTATCGGAACATATCGATATAGCATGTCGTCTGATTAAGCATGGTGCTTATCAGACGGCACTTTCAGTGGCATTAGAGTACGGAGATGCTGATATCGTAAGGCTTCTAGTTAAGAGCGGTGTCAATTCCGATTTTAGTGCACCATCCTCTGGAATCCAAGAACAGGCTACGGACAGCAAGCGGACTACAAGTAGCTCCAACCCAAGCAATGACGAGACTTCTACGACGGCTCCAGAAGTATGCTACGCTCAAAACATTATTTCATACAAGACGTGATTAATAAACTGTTTTTAGGCTCTTTACAACATCGCTGACGTTGCTTCTACAACCTCCTCTGGTAATGACTCACTGTCTGTTAACGGCTCACTGTTTTCACTTGCCCCCACAACAGCAAGCACGTTGAACACGCAGTACAGCGCAGAAGAGATCGCATCAGCAACGCTACAACTTGCTCGAATTCTTTGCGACGATGAGACCCTGCAGCAACTATACAGTCGAGCAATGGAATCCGCCGCCATTGGAGAACAGCGCTTCATTCGGAACTTCCGTAGAATCCTGCAAAAGTACTCCAAAGACCTGAAGGAGGAGGCAGGGGAAAGTCTCGAGTACCACGCGGCCAGATTGGTTTTCATGAAAGCAGAGGAAGTGGCACGGTCGGTTGCGAAGCATCTCGTAGCAAAAGGCGGTCACTGGGCAGGTCAAGGCCGTTCGAGGACCCCCGTTCGACATCTCGGGCGTGACAAAGAATGTCATTCGGATTCCGAGGATTCCGAGGAGGGAGTTGCCACCTACCAACAGGAAGACAACGGTCAACACTTGGCTTCTGTCAGAGGATTTTTGACTCAGGGCGCGCCATTTTGTAACCTGAAATCCAGAACAGAGAAGTTCGTAAGCAGGTCTGAGAAAGCTTCTATACCACCGGCAATCCCAAGAGCTCAGATCTCACAAATGGCTTCGAACGCTGCATCAATCGAACCTGACAGTTGCCTGAAAATCTTCAAGCCTTTTCTGGTAGCGATCGGCCTCATGGAACCAGATATCGAGCCAGGTAAAGAGCGGATACGCTGGACATGTGTAAGTCTTAGTACCTCTGGCAAAGGTGATTGTGAAGTAAACTTAATGATATTTTAGAGATGTGGTCGACGGTTTTACGATGACTTCAAAGAGCTGGAGCCAGGAGCTGTCGACAGACTTCGTCAGCAGTTGAATCGATCGAATGCTTCTGACGACGGCAAAAAGCAACATCAACAGCCAAATGACTCACGTCGGGACTCTACAGCTCCATCTTCATCATCATTCTCATCATTATTGAAGAGTCTGGGATTATCACAGATGGGCGCTTCAAGAGCCTCCGGATCGAAGAAGGGCGATGACTCAAAAACTACTCAATCAATCCTACCGACTTTCCAAAAGTCCAGCCAAGGTCAAGTCGCCAGCCCCATTAATGTGCTCATGTGCACTCAGTCTGGCAGTCTTGGCGTCAGCTTCCATCACAAGGGAGTACACGATGTGGATTCTGACCGAGAATTCTTTGTTCGATTGCACGACGCTTACCAGGAGTATCGAGGCTCAGTGGTGTCGCAGTTCTCGCTCCGATCCGTATCAGGAATCCAATTCGTGAAGGTAAAGCCCAAAAACGGTTGATCAGTAGACAATGTACACACGATTCTGATAGAAATGCAGTTCGCGATGATGAAAGACAGCGATTCGGCCGATGTTCACACGCACCAGGGAGAGTGCACTCAGCAATGCCCTTGCTTTCCTCCAAAAGAAAAGACGCAGACGCAACCTCCAGAGTATGACTACAGCCCAGCTCCGCCAGGGACTGCTCCCCCGATCAGCCCCAAACAAATGGCACACCTTCTCAGCAGCCAGGGCTGTATTCTCAAAGGCCAGAAGTGGATCTTCAGCCAAATCCCGAAAAAGCTGCAAGGGGAACTCATTGGTCGCGAAGATGGACCGGAGTATGGATGGGGCTTGTATTGCATCGAGGACTGGCACTGGAAAAACATCTGGCTTATCATGCTACTAGTGTTCGTACTTGGAAGTCTCATCTTCGCTGTCTTGTGGGCTGTGTTGGAGAAGGATATCCAAGGAGCATTTGGAGTGGCGAGTTGGTGGATATCTGCCGGCACAATCTTCGTCGGGTATGTTGCGACAAGACACCCGTGAGAAGAGAAAAGGTTATCTGCATGCCAAGTCAAAGGATGCGATCGGAGGCAGGGAAGTAGGAGAACGCGACTCGACCGGGATGCCGTTTTGATTTCTTTAATTGGCTCTCGCTTAACGACGATGCTCACGATGAATCATAATGAGGGGTCAACTTGCGCCATCTGTAAGCGAGCCATCGCTATCAGTTGCCCCCATTCTTCACGCTGTACTCTGCAACTCGCGTAGCCTGTAGCTTAAAAAAAAAAAAGACATATATAGCCACACGATAGTGCAGGGGCATGTCAGCATCACCCTCAACATCTCATCTCATCTCCAACCACAAAACTTCCCAAGAACCCTTACTTATTCCCCAGCGCAAAAAACAACCCCGCCCCGCCACCAAACCCTCAACCACACGCCGCACCAAACCCTCCTCAACCGAAACCATCCTCACCACGACCAACCAACCAACTCACAACCAACCCCAACCCCCAACGCAAAAATGACGACAACCAACCCCACCACCACCAACACCGCCGGCAGCAGCCCCTCCCCCCTATACACCCACCTCCACGCCCTCGCCCTCTCCCACGCCCTGCCCCAATCCGTCGCGCACATCCTCTCCATCCGCCACCCGTCCGCGACGCACGCCTGGGGCCACGCGCGGCTCGTCCGCCAGCACCCGCTGCTCGGCGACGTCATGGACAACGCGGCGTTCGCGCGGCACCTGGCGACGTCGGGGCGGTACATCGCGTCGCCCCAGCCGGCGGCGGTGCGGGATGTGGTCGTGGACGAGGTGGCGAGGAGGGCGGTCGTGGTGATGAGTTACTTTCTCTGCGCGAAGAGGGAGGACGGGGACCCCGAGGCGGGGGCGGGGGCGGAGGTGGTGGAGAATGAGGTGGTTTGGACGTTGAGGTTTAGCGGCGGGGAGGAGGACGTGGGGGAGGTGCGGATTGTGGAGAGCGTGGAGTTTATCGATGCGGGGGCGAGTGCGAGGTTGGGGACGTTGGTGAGGGGGTTGAATGGGGGTGTTGTCGGGGAGGATGTGAGGGGTGGGCTGACGTTGACGGAGTGAGTGGGTATAAGAGGCGTGGGGAGGGGTGGTTGAGGGCTGCGGAAGGGTTGCAATGGTGGAGTTCGCTCTCTGATTGACTCGGGGGGAAATGGTGGAGAGATAACGTATAACGCTACAGAATCTATGAAAAACAAATAACCTGCAGGGCCCTATACCGATCTACGCAAGAAAAAAAAACTAGCCCTTTTCTCTTTTTGTTGTCTTCGTCGTTCTCGCCTCTAACTTACACTATTCGTCAATTGACGCCGCCCATCTACGCGCCCTCGGTGCCATTAGTCTCAGCAGCAGCAGCAACCGCCTCCTTCTTCCCCATAACGACCTCCATGACCTCCTCCATCCCGCGCATCGCCAACTCGGAAATCTGGTAATGCACGACAATCCTCGTGCCGAACGTCTTGATCCCCTTCTCCGCCGCCAACCTCACGACATCCTCGGCCTTGACCCCGCTCTTCCTCACATCCAACCACACCATATTCGTCTCCGTCGGCACGCTCAACACACCCCCCAGCCCCTCCCACTTCTCCGCCAGCCTCCTCGCCAGCTCATGCGTCCTCACAAGCCTGCCCCCCACAAACTGCTCCTCCACCGCCGTCCGCGCCGCACTGCTCACCACCCCGGCCATCCTAATCCCGCCGCCCATGCTCTTCCTGATCCACCGCGCCCTCGCCACAAACGCCTCGCTGCCAACGATGATACTCCCCATCGGCGCGCCGAGGCCCTTGCTAAAGCACAACTGCACGCTATCCACGCACGCCGCGTACTCGGCCAGCGACCCGTGCCCCGCCGCGACCGCCTCCCACAGCCTCGCGCCGTCCAGATGCGTCCGGACCCCGTTCTCCCTCGCCCACGCGCCGATCCGGCGCATCTCCGCGAGCGGCATCACCGCGCCGCCCAGCGTGTTCTCCACCTCGACGAGGCGCGTCGGGCAGCCGTGCACGTCGTCGCCCAGGACCGCGTTCGCTTCCACATCTTCCAGCGTCAGGTGGGCCCCGTTCGCGGGGACGACGCCCTCGATCTGCGCGCCGCACAGCGCCGCGACGCCGCCCGCTTCCGCGCGCAGGATGTGCGCGCGGTGGTCGCAGAGGACGCTGTGGGGGGGTCCGCCGAGGTGCGTGCGGATCGCGACTTGGTTGCCCATCGTGCCGGACATGACGAGCAGGGCGGCGGGTTTGTTGCAGAGGGCGGCGATCCAGGATTGCAGGGCGTTGGTCGTGGCGTCTTCGAGGAAGACGTCGTCGCCGAGGGTGGTGGAGGCGATGGCGGCGAGCATGCTGGCGGTGGGGGTGGTGATGGTGTCGGAGCGGAACTAGTTGGGGTTAGCTTGGTTGTTTGGGGGGGGGGTGGGGTGTTGGTGTTGTGGTGGGAAGGGGGGATCGATGGTGTTTTTTTTTGGGGGGGGATTTGCACGTGCTGGGTTGAAGGAAGGGAGTGATGGCAGTGGTGGTGGTGGGGTGGGGATGCTCTTTGTTCTCTTCTTTTTCTCTGTTTATGGAGTTTCAAGGGAAAATGAGGGGGATTGCGTACGTCGGAAGAGGCGGGACCGGGAGTGGTCCAGTGGTTGATGCTCGGCGACTGCGAGGGCGAGACGCCGGCGGGCGTCGGGCAGGACGACGACGGCGCCGTGACGGGGTAGTAGTTGTGCGGCGACATTCTGTGGAAGTTTGCGCGGTGCGGGGTTCCGGTGTTCTGCTGTCTCCGACGCGACGACGGTGCGCAATGGTGTCGTGGAGATGATGGTAAGAAAGAGGGGAGGGAAGAAGCGGGGGAGGCGGTCGAGATTGTTGAAATGGAAGCTGATATCGGACGAGCCGCGATTGGTGGTGGGGGGAAAGAAGAAGCAGAAGAAGGCGAGGGCTGCAGGAATGCTGACGCCAGGCGCGTCAATGGCCGGCTGCGGGGCTGCTTTATTTGCATTGCTGCAAGCTGTGCGGGTCGGTCGGTGCTCTGAGTTTCGATGACACAGAGGGATGGAGACAAGGCGATGGTTTCCGCGGTTGACTCACGCTTACACTCGGAGCAATCCAAACTCCCTTGTATCGATAGGGCCACGGCTCGGAGAACAGCGGCGGGGCACTGCCGCTTGTCGTCGGTCCGCGGGCGGGACAACAGCACTGGCCAAGCAATGCCACTGCCACTGACTTTTCTCGTTCCTGGCTGTGGCTGACAACGGCACGTGGACGGCACGGAGCGGCAACGCACAAAGCAGCGTTTGGTTGCGCAAAGATGCCGAGAGCTAAGAGCCGATCGTCCAGATGTCGCGTGGTGGGCTCGATGAAACAATCACCTCAAGTCCGCGTCAGGATCACCCCAGCGAACAGTCATCCCGTCAGTGCGTTCTCCCGCCGGCACTTGAGAGAGGAAAAACGGTCCGAACGCTACAGAAAAATAGAGGGCCGCAGTCTCACAAATCAAGGTGGATCACAAATCAGGGGCCACGAAGGATGGGGAATGAGAAATTCGATTTGTTGAGCGCGTAAAGGGCAGTTGAAGCTTATGTCCGGACACCGATGTGGACTTGAAAATCCTACAAAGGCATGCAGACAATGGCTTCGACTGCTTACGCGAGTGGAAATGTGCAGTGGGTCTCGGTAGTCACGCCCGGTGGTGAAAGTTTTGGCAACGCACCATGGAACAGCTTTTTTTTTTGTCAACGAGTTGCAAGAATAGATTTTGTGTTCTCGCGGCTTTTTTACAAGTGCCGGCGAAAAACTATATACAAAGAAGTAGCACACACGCTTGTGCTCAATTCAAGGCTTCACACCAAATACCCCTTTTCGTCATCAACAGGATCGAACAGCACACCCGAGCATCATCAACACATCAAAGTCATCCCCCGCTTAGAAAGAGAGGGTGGCACCGGCAGTGCCGGAGACGGCGGCCGCGACCTCGGAGGAGGCGAGGGCAGTGTACTCGTAGCCGAGGTCGGAGGCCGAGATGGTGCCCTCCTCAGCAGTGTTCTCAGCGCCACCGAAGTCGTTGTCAGTGGCAACGGCGTAACCGGCGTCGGTGGAGTAGAGAGGCTTCTTGGCATCGGTAAAGACGTTGCCTTCGACGAGGAGCTGGGCGCCCTGGCGGGTGTTGATGCCGTCGCTGACGGACTATGAAAAAGTTAGTTTTTTGAACTTTTCTCCACCATCTCTCCGCCATTTCTGGATATTGTTATATCGTTTTAAAGGGCTTTAAACGACGTACAGAAAGAGGGGAAAGGTAGAGATATCGTCCCAATAATAAAAAGGCTGATACTTGGTGGAGCATACATGAAGAAATTGGTAGGGATAAAGCTGTATATCTGTAGAAGGCAAGGATGCAGACTTGGTAGACTCGTTCATTAGCTGCGGTGGCACCCCTTGCCAAATTAAACCTTCGTGGGTCTAAATGATATCCAGTATGATGTCCGCATTGAAAAATTGCCTTGCCGCCGAATGGTGACAGTCATGCTGCGCCGTAGATCCATGGATTCACATGCTCGCGCTTTGAGGTGCCTGTGTCATGTTGAAACAGCCGCGTTCCATGACGACATTGTGTGCGACGATGCTGCATCTCGGCTTCTTCGACGCGAAAATGACCGGAGGCTCGGTGTGCGAGAAAAGTGCGAGAAGGTGACCAGCATACGCATGCTCAGTTGTTGACGGCATCTGAACACCACTGCTTTGACTGGAGCCCTCAGTCAAACGGACCTCACACTGTTTGTGATGTCATCTTCGGTTCCAGGCTCAGAGCCAGTATTTTGCGTCCTTTCCCTCCGCTCCTGCATGGCGTTGAAGAGCGCATGAGTGTAGATCCAACCTCGATTCTGCCCAAATCTGGTATTGACGCTTCATCTCTGGCGGCGGGTAGGATCTGCGGTAGTGTGGGTTTTGGACCTTCGGATGTTCTCGCCATGTCTCGATGCGGCTTCTGATAGCTTCGGTGCGTGCCTCAGCCTACGGTAGAGCGGCAGCGGGAAAGTGCGCGCGTCATGGCGATTTGGCGCAAAAGGTGTCTGGGTGAGGTTAGTGGACGAGCCAGCGCATGCCAATGGGGGGATAGTTACGGGCAGGAGGCTGTTTGAAGCTCCAGCGGCAAGGTGTGCGTTGCATGTATTCGAGGCGGCGCATGCAGAAGGAGGAAGTTGAGGGCGCGGCTACATGGATTGGCGCAGTACTTAGTAACGGTGGAAGATCGCCCGCGCTTAAGCGGCTTCGGCGGTGACCCGCCGGCGGAAGTGTGGCAGTCCGTGCGAAGGCTGTCGGGGCGCGGTCGGCGGTCGGCAGCCACTACTCTCACAATGTCGCCCCACCACCTCTTATCCATTGCCACCGACACCACCGTTGTTTTCCACGTCGCCTCCATCTTGAACGTTCCATATCCCGCCTCTTTCGCGACAACTCTCAAAAGGCTTGATTCCATCGTCTGCGCTGTCCTGCAAACCGAGCCCGAGCGGCGCCGTGCAAAAGCAGCATCAGGATACAGACCATTGGTCATTGCTGTTCTTTGCGCGCTAGTCGCTCTCTACTTGGCAGCAAAGGAGGTTGTAGCGTAGCTTCAAGCTCCATGAAGGGAGCGGGTAGGCCAGCATGGACGGCGAGGTCTGTCGAAGACCGTTTCCTTCCGCCATCGGCTTAGGACTTGCGGCGCTGTCCTTTTGATGGCAATCTACCTTGTGGGATTTGCTGCTCAGTTTTCCGAGAGATTGTTTTGTCAGCCACGAAAAGATCGTTTGATCTGGACCTCCACCGTCTCGGTGTTGGCGAGTATAGTACCGGCATCGCTTGGTCAAGCACAAAAGGTCATCGCGACTGTCGGTTGGAAGTCATGTCGCCGCTGTATTTGGAAAGAGCCAGAACTACCGGATCATCGATGGGGGCTGATGCATATGATAGTTGCGGAGTCTACTTTCTTGTTCCTCTGGTTGCTTCGAGTCTTGACACGCTCATTGTGCCTCCGCTGAGTAACCCCGGCTGGTTTTCTTTTGGTTCCTGCTTTTCCGAGTATTCTGCTGATGTGCAGTATCCAGAATTCACAAGAAAGTCCTCACGTGGGCCGCCATTCCATCCTGTTCAGGATCCCGATACAGCTTCCTTGGGAAGGACATCTCGCAACGCTGTGTTGTTGTTGTCGTCGGGCGTTCGGTCTCAATGCTATACGCGACGTGTCCATTCACGTACGCTTGGCGTCGTTGTCCATTCGTTAAATCCGCATCTACCGCATAAATCAACCCCCAGCGACGCTCCTCTCGTTCGGTCCGACGATCAGAGCCATGTCGATGAGGTTGTAATCCGTCAGAGCTTCGTTGTCGACTCGAATGTCTCTTCGTGGGCCTCAGTTGAATATTTGAGGTGTGACAGCACATCCGATGCTCGATTTGCTTGTTTTCTGCACACCGTGATACGGCTCTGAAGCAGCGCCACAATGGGTCGTGTTCAACTTCCTTCATGTTGGGCGTGATGCGAAATATGCCTTTGCTCTTGGGGTGGGGAAAGTTCACGCCGGATGAGAAATTCCAGCGGGACGTACTTTCGGTTGAACCGTTTCGTCCGATGAGTTCAATCGAGTCCATGGCCCGTCTTGAGGTCTTGTTGTCGGCAACGTCGTGTCTGGCCGTTGACTACCTCCGTTGTTTCCTTTCTTCAGACGATGCTGATTTATCTCATGCTGGCCCGTTTATTGAAGACTATTCCGGCATTGTAGGGTAGGTATTGCATTTTCGCTCAGAGATGAGGTTACCCCCCCTCGATGTCCTGCACATGTCAAGAGCATCTAAAGAGTCATTGGTGTCAGTTCCTTTCTCAAGCGTCGGTCAAGATGTCTTACCAACGGGGGGTAACCCCCTCCGGCAAAAAGCAAAACCGGCAAAAGCAAACCGGAAGGGGCCCCATAAAATATCGGAAATAAGAATAAGAAGAAGAGGGCATCACTCCTCTTCCTCGTCCTCGTCATCCAGAACGACACTGCGACTATGTCAGCTTGATCAACAACAGGGCATTTTCACACATCATGGCTTAACTTACGCTCTGCGGCGTGCCGGCCTACACCAGAGATATCAGTATCGTCGCTACATCTTTGAGACGGGAAGGGTCACTCACTTCTGAGGCGCGGCAGCCTCAGCCAGGGCCTCTTCGCCCTCCTCCTCCTCCTCGGTGGCGGCAGCAGCAGCAGCGGCATCCTCGGCCTTCTTCTTCTTCTTCTTCTCGGCCTGCTCGGCCTTCTCCTCGGCCTTGCGTTTCTTGACGGCCTCCCACCGCCGCGCCAGCTGCATCTTTTTGTGTCGGACGCAGCCGACGGTCTTGAGCTGGCGCGTGGCCAGCGCGGCCTCGGCCTTTGCCGCCACCTTGGCCTCCTTCTTCTTCTTCTTGTCCTCAACCTCCCTCTCCTTCTCCTCATCCAGCAGCCATTGCGGCGGCGGCAGGTCGACGGGAGGGGGCTCGGGGCCCGAAGGCACAACATCGAATTCCGGGGCCGGAGCCCAAACGAGGCCAGCGGACGCGAGGGGCCCGAGGGCGAGGCAGAAAATAGAGGAACTACGCCTGTTATTTCACGCTCCGACGCGATTTCAGTGAGGGGGGATCCTTACGCCATGCTGTGTGCTGCTGGTGTTCAGAATCTCCCGAGGCGTGTGGCCTTCTCCAGGCGGCCGCTAGCGCCGTCCAACCGCCAGAGAGGAAGGCGCACATCTCGCTACAACGGAAAGCCCTACCTACGCGTACCGACACTATTACTCGTCTCTCGAGAGCGAGATTTAGTTGCGTGCAACATGAGTGCATCTTCGGCATCTGGGAAGGGGTCGAGTGAATTCCGGTTTGGTACCTCACTAGGCGGACAGTAAGGCTCTAATTTCTTGCCCTTCTACGGGATGTCGTTATTGAAATTTACGCATCACTCACGAGTTCTTTTGCCTTGCACACAACGCGTCAGTTCTCGCTCTTTACGACGTGATTGGATTCTGGGTTGTGATCAAAATGCTGAGTTGGTCTTCACAAGAAAGGTGTCGTCACATGCCACTACCATAAAGCCGTCTAACCGCTCACGTTGCAGCACCTCACTGGATCCGCGCTTCTGCTCTTCTAAAAGCTCTCAACCTTTCTATTCGTTGGATTGGAAGTGCCGCTCAGCCCATGCATGCAGCCGCAGCCTTACCATGTTGTAACGGAGCAGAAGAGATCTCTTCGAAATCTGAACTTACGCCCATACAAGGTTGTCGATCTTCCGTTAGCCGTAACTGACTATCAGCGAAGGCTCTGGTGACATCTGCAGATGTATGCATGTGTGGTTTTTGAAGTACGGCTGAACCTACGCCCGTCCACGGTGGTGCTCAAGGGAACGGATACGCATTGTGTCTGAATCATGTAACGGATAGACTCAAGTGGTATAGCAATAAAAGGTAAATTCGAGCGAGGTCAACAACGGACCATCTTCATTTCATGGCGGGCTATGGACGATTTGCCTTCTGCAAGCCATACCGTGAATAGTCCCATACAGAAGCTGGATGAAGAGTCATGTTATACGCCTGGATGATTTTATGCATTGAAGCATAAATCTACGCCCTGATGTGTGCTTAAAATACCCACATTAGTGATATTAAACACCTAGCGAAACAAGAATGGGAAGGGCAAAGTCTCATTTGCATACATGGTCCCTTTGTTTCCGCAAAGCGCACCTATATTTTTATCTTTGAGAAGGTATGCAACCTGTAACCAATACCCTTCCAGAATGGCTGTGCTGCCCCCTGGTCGAAGTAAGGATGCGAGGAAACTATGCTCTCCTCCAAGTGCTAACTTACAAACCATGGTGCAGAGAAAAAGCCAAAGTTCATGCCATCAAGCCGCTGAAGGAGAGTTCTCCGGACAACGCCTTTTCCGTCTCCCCCCATATCCACTGCCCCTTCCCCAGTCCCGTCGTCTTTTTTTTTTGAAATGCTTTAGTAAAGAAAAAGAAAATAGGGAAAAGCAAATCTAAAAACCAGAATAGGGGGCTTAGACGGCCACCTTGATGACCGTCCTAGCCATCCAACCCAGTCCTCGCTCCAAACCCTCACTCCAAATCCCACCCTGGACTTGCACTGGATCTTTTACTCGTCTTCGTAATCCGTCATCTCCTCTTCATCATCCTCATCCTCATTATCATCCTCATCCTCAAATTCCTCTTCTTCTCCCTCGTTCTTCTCAAGGATATCCTCCAAGTTGACCGGGGTGTCATCGTCCACAGAGAGGAAGAGGGACTCTGTAAGGCCGTAATGAATATTCGGATCGGGGATTTCCTCGGGCCTAGGATCGTAGCTGAGCTTGTTACCAAGACTGTAGTGCTTTCGGAGCTCGTCAGTGAGAGACTTGAGTCCCGTTAGGTAGGCTTTGGGCATGAGCAATTTCTGCAAGTCCAGATTGCCCCTTAGCCTGTCTTCATTGGTGAAAGAGCAAACCAGACCTCTCTTGGAACACGACTCGCATTGGTTCTGTCCGGCCTTCAGAACACAGCTGGTGGACTCTGTTCTCGTCGCACCAGGGGTGGCAACTCGCACGACAGGGCTGTCGCCTTGACATCCGACAAGCTTGCGGACGGCCCGCCATGAATACTGCGTCAGCCTGCAATTATCACACTTGAAAGCCCATGGACCGCCTTGATTCTTCATGTCTTCTGGCTTGTAGGTGAACTGCTGATTGATGGTGAACTGATCCGACGTCTTGCCAACGTTGCGCGCTCCAGCACCTCTGAGCTTCTCAGCAATCTCCTCAGTGCTGATCCGGCCGGGAAGAGGCTTGTACTGAACAGGAGGGGTTACAATCGTGATCTGTCCCTCTGGCGAGGCAGCTGGATCGAAAATGACTTGGCGAACATTGCCGACGCCATAGTCCTCGTACCAGAATGGCGCGGCGGGAATCTTCTGACGTAGAAAGTAGCGTCTCACCGCCGTCATCTCAGCGTAAGGAAGCTCAGAGCCGGGAACATCGCTTTGGTCGTTGGCGTCGTAGAGGCCCTGCTTGTGTTCCAGCTGGATACGCAAGGGTGATTCGCTATCCTGGAACCAGTTCTGGTACCACTTTCCAGAAGCCTCATCCTTGTACTCAAGCTTGATTCCCACCGTGAATTGGTCATCCCAATCATCCCAGATACCAAGATCTGGAGCCAGAGAGTATTGCTTCGGATGGCGAGCGCCGTTCTTCATGATTTCAAACACGATAAAGTACGTCGACCCCTCTTTGATGGCATCGGGAGGATGGGTGGTGGAGACACTCCAATAGCCAGGACCAAGCAAGGTGGTGTAGACAAGAGGGTACTTGGCTCCCTTCTTCGGTATCTTGGCGATCAAGGGGTTTCGACGGTACCGAGTGCGATCGCCAAGATCATACTCTAACCACACTGTCTTGCACGACCACTGCATCTCTCCAAGAGGGCTGCTCACGTTCAGCCCGACCCAATCCTTTTTGGGGAGCTTGTAGCCGGCTCGATTGAAGGCTTCAGTCATGCCTCCAATGATCTCATGAGCCTGGGTCAACTGGATTTGCCTTTTCTTGCGCAAGTCGGTCGCATCCCACGCCTGCTGAACCTTCTTCGCCTTCCCTTTCCCCTTTCCCTTGGTCTGTTGTCCGGACTCTTGTTCATCTTCATCTCCCTCATCCTCGTCAACCTCCCCAGCCTCAGTATCAATAGGGAGAGTTGTGAGGAAATCGAGTCGTGTCTTTGTGATTTCCAATTTGCCGTTTTGGTTGGGAAGCATCCTGGGATGATAGTTCTTGAACAAGCAGATCATTATTTGCTCCACCATTGCAAGATCTGACCGCGTCTCGCCCATTCCGGTGCACAGTGGAACCATAACTCTATTTCTAGCCTCGGAGGCCGACCTGTAGTGGGTGCTGAGGTCTTGCCCGGTGCCAAGGAGAAGCTGGTGCTGAGTTCCACGGAAGGCCATCGAGACAGAGTGCCCAATGTAGATCTCAGGGGCCTTGCTCTTGTCGGGAAAGTTGGAGTACACAATGGCGTAAACTCCGCTAATCTGGATTTGGGTGTTGGTACCAAGATCGAACTTGATCGGGGAGGCGAGAAGATCACCCGCACTGAATTGACCGCGGGAGATCATCTTCCACATGTTAGCATGTTTCAACCCGGTCATCACCAGGTTTGCCATGTTTCTCGGTCCTTCGGAGTCATTGACAATGGTGGCGTAGCTTCCATAGAGCCAAGAGAATTCCCTGAAGGTTTCAACAAGTCCAACAATGGCGTTCAAGATAATGAAGTTACCCTTAGGGAGGTTCATGGTGACAAGTTGGTTCGACTGAAGCTTGGCCAGAGTGACACCAAACTCGCCCCAGTTGGTGCCTTCCAAGACCTTCACACGTCTGGCAGGCACCCAGCCTGCACGTTGGTCAGTGCCGGGAACAGCAACATACCACCATTGGCCAAAGTTTGACGCCCTGGAGACGACGAAGCCTTTCTCTCCCTTGGTGATGGTGATATAGGTGCTGTCTCCCTCCGGAGCCTCCCTAGCGGCGTCAAAGTCGTGGGTAGCCTCAAAGGCCCATCGGACAATCTTGACATGGGCTGCAGGGAGATAGCCGGTTTTGGATTCAGCATCGGCCCTAAACTTAACCTTGATCCAAGTCCCCTCCATGGCAGTGGATTCGATCTGCCCCACATCCCCATTGACAGACAAAGCTTGCTCATTGACGGGGGGGAAATCTGGGCCTTTCCACCCAGGATGGAACGGCTGGACGATCTCGACAAGCTTGCCACCCGAACCCGAGAGCCGAAGGCCGTGAGGGGACCAACCCTTCTGCAGCTTGGCAAATGGAACCCAGCCACATCCCTTTTGCACCGCCAAGTTTTTATCTTGGACATGGTTGATCGTCAGGGTCTCTACGTAGACGTACGCAGTCTTGGATTGGCGCACACGGACGCTGGTGCAGATATCCAGGGCGATCTGTTGCCCTACAGAGGGACCATTCGGGTCGTGCACCGGGATGTGCGCTTCCGGGCACCAGTGGATCTTTCCAACAGCGTTGGCCGGTGGACCGCTAGGCTGGGGTTGTGCCATGATCGATCGTTTCTTGTGGATCTTGTTGTGGAAGGAGGTGACTCGATCAATGTTCGAAATTGATCCGATGGGGTGGGGGAGTCAACTGGGCTTGGTTGTCAGATGGGCTCAACGATTCCATGGGGTTACTTACGTCAAGTGTACTGGTCAATCAATAGCCCGGGTGTCCAAGTGGCCTTGGCGACTGAGGACGTTGGTGGTCAACTGGACTTTATGGTCAGATGGGCTCGACGATCATATGAGGCTACTCACTGGATGGACTTGCTGGTCGATGATCGACGATCTTGGTGACCCAGTGGGCTTGGCGGCCTGGGGTCTAGGTTGTCAGTGGCCTCGGTGGTCAATAGCCCCGGATCCTTGGTGGCCGACTGGACTTGATTATCAGATGGGTTCAACAATATCAAATGGGTATGCTCACCAAACGGAAATGCTCGGATTCGGTAACCAAATGGTCACGCAGGCCAATGATCTCGGTGGTCAATAGCCTCTTTGGCGGCCAACTGCACTTGGTTGTCAGACGGGCTCAACAATCAAGGGGGTGTACTCACAAAACGGAATCGCTCGATTCGGTGACCGAACGATCGTGCAGAAGGACTTCAGTGGTTAATGGCCTCGGTAGTCGATAGCGTCGGAACCTGGGTGGCCAGCTGAATTTGGTTGTCAGATGGGCTCATCGATCAAATGGGTTACTCACCAAGTGGGCGATGGACGTAGGCAATGGCCTAGGTGGCCAGGTGGTCTTGACGACCGGTGGCCTCGATGACCGGGTGGCTCCTGGGCCGACGGGGGTTGCGGAAAGTTGTGGGAACGGCGGTGGAGGGCAAATTTTGCGCGAGGGAGAGGAAGAGTTGTTGGAGCAAAACTGAAGTTTAGAAAAGAAGTGGGGGTTTTAAGCCAAGGGACTGCAGTGATGGAAGAAGAGCCATGTGCAGTGGAGCACAGACCTGTCATGTGGAGGGCCAGCGCGGGTGCGGGTGCCTGGGCGCGCGCTGGAGCACGTGGAGGATCGAAGCATGGGCCTGCCGCGCGGTTGATCGAAGCGGGTGGAATGGGACAGTCATGTAGAGGACCCAATCACGTGAAAGGAGGCACTCCCTGGTGTATGGGCAGTTGAAGCAATACGGGGGTACAGGTTTGAAATGTTACGAGAGCATCCCGATGTAGACACCAACCAGCCGTGCAAATATGGTGTAATTTCTTTGGACGACTGCACAATCAAACAGACCAATATGTTTAGAATTCTCTGATTGGTAGAGCTGACAGATATGTGTACGTTCAATGTCCATTACCTGCAGTGTTACTTTCCTTTTTGTCCTACAATGCAGCATTCCTTGAGCATTGAGAGCCCATGGGAAAACTAGAATTGTCCATGTTTGGGCTAGGAAGAAACCATGAAGGTACTGGAAATCATAGAATGAAAAAAACCAAGGTAATTCTAGATATTGAAAGATGATTTCCGATGCAAAAATACTTCCTTGGCGCTGGCCATGTCATAGAAGGCAACGAGAAACAAATATTGAGTTGATAGGGCTAATACGGCTCTCTGAAGGTCAAACATAAGTGTCGAAAGATTCCAGCGCCGAAATTGGGTACTTCGGTGTCAAGCCATCAAGGTCTTGGCGCAGCCATAGGTATCTATCTGGGTCGCCGCCTCCGCCGCCCGCCCGCCCGCCCGCCCATCCGCTCCTCGTACAAACCCTCGAGATTTACTAACCTTCTGCCTAGCCAAATCGCAAGATCGAACTAATTCATGCAGGTCGTCAGCGCGCCGAATGCCTACATACGAACGATACAGACCGCACGCTTTGCTACGCAAACGACATCCACCAACAAGCAAACACTTGACAAAAGTTTGCCACCCGGTGCCCAGCACAGACCGAGACCATGCCACAAATTTTTCAGAGAATACAGAGGCAGAGGGCACACGGATATCATGGAGATCTTGAGGGACGCTTTGCTCTTGGCGCGCAGGGAAGAAGCCCTTGTCATACTGCGGAAGAGCCGTTGTCGGATCACCGCAGCTGCGCCAGAGGAGTGTAGCTCTAGCTGTGCGGAAATATCATGGATACCTATGATCCTCAAGAATTGGAATGACATGCCGGGCAAGCAGCTGTTCTCACGACCCTGATACCAGTTCGACACCCAAAACGGAGCTATCCAGCAGCTCTGGGCACGAATCGTCCAACCCGAGGTTGCTACTGAAGCTACACCTATTACTGCCGCCCCTCATACATCCTCTTGAAACCCCCTCCGCCCGGTTTCCAGCTGCATAATGGATGTAGGTTGGTTGATCCGGTCCTGCTATCACGCCGTGATACCAACCAGCCAGAGCTAAACTACTACAGGCAACCCAAGCGAAAGATCCAGCCAGCCTTACGGTCGGTGCTTGCCGCGCGCCAACAAAGACTATGGGCGGCCAATGCTTCAACAATGTGGGTCAAGCACTGATCAGAGAGGATAGGATTCGTGATGAGAAACGGCGCACTTTTCCTCACGCCGCTCTCGAACGCATCGCGAACCTCCTCGATAACCACGGCGTTGACACCATAGGCTCCGATGCCTAGAACTTTCCGCGCAGCAGATGGAAGCCTTCCCTGTGCTTCATTTTGACAAGACATGCATGGTCGTAACAAAGGTCGTGGTCAAAGCGTGCAGCCTACCAGGCCGGAATCAAGGATAACGGCTCCAGGGAAGCCGTTTCCCCTCGCATCATCTGGACGCCTGTTGCTTGAACAACTTCGAGCCTATCTGCAGATGCATCTTTGGCTTCTGACTCAATCTGCGCTTGCATCCGTTGATCACGCAGGACACGAATCACACAACAACATTCGATTGACCTCCATGTAGGGTCAGGGCTCCGTTTCATGCGTTTCAAGGAGGCAAGTACACGAACCACGAACAATGGCGAAGGCCACAGAACATTCCAAGTCAAACAGTAAATTTTTCTTTGTACAGCTTCCACCAGGAGACCAATCCGAAGTTATTTACAGGAAGATCATCATCATCATCATCATCGACCGCGAAGCAGCCCCTCCCTCCCAGAACAAGCATCCCATCGTTCAACAAGCGCACCCTCCTCCACAGCGCATCACGCCTAGAAGGAAAGCGTAGCGCCAGCGGTGCCGACAACAGCGGCCTTGACCTCGGACGAAGCCAGAGCGGTGTATTCATAGCCAAGGTCGGACGCGGTAATAGTGCCCTCTTCGGCGGTGTTTTCGGCATCGCCGAAGTCGTTATCGGTCGCGACGGCGTAGCCGGCATCGGTGCTATAAAGCGGCTTCTTGGCGTTCTCGAAAACATTGCCCTCGACCAACAACTGCGCACCCTGGCGGGTGTTGATGCCATCGCTCACATCCTACCCATAATTAGCTTTCCGAACAACATTCTGAAGGGGAAAAGGCTACAAACCGAATACGCATTGTTTAAAATATGTCCCGTGCCGAAGCGGTACGAGGGGCCGCGGGAGTTGAGGTTCTGGAAGTAGTTCTTGTAGTAGGTGACGGTCAGGTGACCGGTGTCCTCGTCGCCGTTGGAGTCCGAGTGGCCGACCAGCGAGGCCTTGTAGTGGTCGTGCAGGTAGTTGTTGGACAGGGTGACGTAGTCGGAGGCGTGCGTCACGTCGAGGAGGCCGTCGTAGTAGTCCTTGCCGTTGTCCTGGTCGGACGACAGGTCGCAGTGGTCGATCCACACGTTCTGGGACGCCTGGATGCCGATGGCGTCGCCGTTCTCGGCCAGCACCTTCTTGATGGTCAGGTTGCGCACGATGACGTTCGTGACCTTGTTGATGTACAGGCCGACGTTGGTCAGCACCGCGCTCGAGTCCTTGCCGACGATGGTCTTGTCCGAGGCGACGCGGATCTTGGCGCCGCCCTCGATGGCGCCCGAGACGACGATGACGGCGGCGCCGTCGGCCTCGGCGGCCTCGGAGAACTGGGCGAGGCTGGACACGGTGGTCGTGGTGCCGCCCGCGCCGCCCGTGGTGCCGCCGTTCTGCGTGGCGAAGCCGATGTCGGGCGAGTCGGTGATGGCGGCGCGCTTGTTGAGCGTCTTGGTGGGCGCTGCCAGAGCGCTCACGGCGGAGAGGGCGATGGTGGCGACGGTGGAGGCCTTCATTTTGATTGTTGGTGGTGGTGGTGTTTGGCTAAAGGGGAGCTTTGAAGAGAGAGGGTGGAATGGTCAGGCGTGCTCGGCAGGCTGATGGGCTGGGAAAGAACGGCGCGAGTCAATCGCGTTAAATAGAGAAAGACTGAAGGTGAAGGTTGACTTGGAGAGTGGTACAGCTGGTTGATCTATTGCCTTTATACGGGATTGCGGGAACCGCCGCCGACGGAGAAAACATGCGTGCAGTTTCGACGGATGCTGGATGCTGCAGGGGGAAGCCCGGAAACGGAGATGCAGCTAGTCGAGACGGAGGCGGAGATGAGCATGGCGAGGGCTGATTGGTGGATCTGGCGAAAACTGGGGGGTCGTCGCCGTGTCGTCGATGTTTCGCGCGAGGTGGGACGGGCGGCGGGATCGAGACGCGCGCCGGAACTAGCGGGTGGAGGTGCATGAGAGGGTGATGAAACGAAGCCGCGAGTTGTGGAGAAATGTCGAATCCGAAAGAGGTGGTGGTAGATTGGGCTGGGGGGACTCCCGTCTTGGCGCACCGGGGGTGGACCTCTTTGCAGCCACCACGCGGCTTGGCAGGCCCGCTCGCCAACACATTGAAACACTTTCTCCCAAGCCCGACGCGCCTCCTGCGACAGCCAAGCTTTGTTCCTCCCGCCAGGCATACGCAATCCAGGGCCCGAGTTCCGAGAGATCCAAACACTCGACCATCACTGCCCGTTGCGCGTCCTCAGGCCGCCTGTAAACCCGAAGCAAATCCACGGTCAAGCTCAGGATCCAAGCTGTCAAGCTTCCTCGGCAGCGAGTTCAGGGGGGGACTGCATATGGCCATGCTTTGTCGTCCGGGATTGGGTCCAAGTTATGCCGGTGATCGTCCGTTTCTATTCTCGACAAAAAGAAACGTTTGGAGGGGAGGGGATGGCAAACACGGAGCCTTCCATCGCATCATTAATTTACTCATCCTTGGCTGACCGTCGACTTGCTTTGCAACCCCGTGCCGACTCTCCCGCGGAACGGTTCTCCTGCGCGTCCGTCCACACTATAGCAGCGAGCGTTAACCGCTTACCCGACTACCTACCGTGTTGGCGCTTGGCAGCTCCTGTTTCGGAGTGACCGTTTGCATCACGACCGAGTTCGTCTCGCTGCCGACAACCGGTTCGCTACGGCCACTGCTCTCCTTCTTCTTCATGCGCCACGAATGGTGGTCAAAGGACGCGTCGATGGTCTCCAGCGTGCGTCCGCGCGTTTCGGGCATCGCCACGAAACAAACGGCCGACGTGAAGAGCGAGCAAGCGCCGAAGAAGAAGTACACCCCGGACGAGGAATGCGCCAGGAAGACAGGGGTCGTGAGGGCGACGACGAAATTCGCGAACTGCATTGCGTGTGTGTGAGCAACCGATCACCTGTTCAGGGGTTTGTGGTGGCGTTGTTGCTACTTACCCAATTGGAACTCTGGGCGAGGCTCGAAGCGCTGGCCCTCGTCTGCGGCGGCTGGATCTCGCTGGCGTACACCTTGAAGCCGATGGCCCACGACCCGCTGAAGATGATGGCGAAGACGTAGATGGCCACAATCACCACCCACCTCGCCGCGCCGTGGTCGCCGTGCACGCTGTTCGACGCGTACAGCGATCCGATCAGCGCCATGGTGGCCGCCAGCCCCAGCCCGCCGTAGATGGTCGACGGCCGGCGGCCCCAGTGGTCGGAGAAGACGGTGGCCGGGATGGTCGTGGCGAAGATGACGAGCGCGGAGACGCCCGAGGCGAGGAAGCTGGCCTGCTCGGACGAGAGCCCGGCCTGGGTGAACAGCAGCGGGGCGTAGTACAGCACGCCGTCGAT
Organism: Diplodia mutila; assembly: GCA_022560015.1. Taxonomy (NCBI): domain Eukaryota; kingdom Fungi; phylum Ascomycota; class Dothideomycetes; order Botryosphaeriales; family Botryosphaeriaceae; genus Diplodia; species Diplodia mutila. The sequence continues at coordinate 213,723 of JAFISB010000033.1, read as the reverse complement.
GCCGCTGAACTGCTGCATGCCCATCATGAAGCAGCCCAGGAACGTCCGCTTGCGCACCCCCGGCGCGAACGCCTTGGAGATGTCCCTGAACGACGCGCACACCTTCTCACCAAGCGTCGGCCGGCGCCGCTCCTCACAACCCACCTCTTCAGGCACATCGTCGTCGCTACCACCGCCGCCGCCGCTCTGCAGGCTCTCCTCCAGCTCCGCCGCGGGCACCCCCAGCCGGGCGAGGACCTGCGCCGCCTCCTTCGCACGCCCCTTCTGCAGCAACCACCGCGGCGACGGCGGGATCAGCGTGCAGAAGACGGCAAACGACAGCGCCATGAACGACTGGAAGGCGAGCGGCACGCGCCACGCCGCCGACGACTCGATGCGCGAGGTGCCGTAGGAAATGAAATAGCCGGCCGCGATGCCGATGGTGGTGCCGAACTGCGGCAGCGACGCCAGCGGGCCGCGGCGGGCGGCGGGCGAGATCTCGCACACGTACACGACCAGCACGCTGAGGAAGAAGCCTTCCCCGACGCCGGTGATGACGCGCCCCGCGACGAAGGCGCCCAGGTTGTTCGCCGCCGCCTCGATGGCCGCGCCGGCCCCGAAGACGAAGGACCCGAACATGATGGTGCGCGGGCGGCCGTACAGGTCCGCCACGGTGCCCGTGATCAGCGAGGACAGCGCGGCGGGGATGAGGATCGAGGAGACGATGACGCCGTGGATCGTGGCGGAGAAGGTGCCGAACGAGGCCTCGAACGACGACATGGCCGTCACGGGGCCGATGGTGCCGGTGTCGAGTCTGCCATCCGAAGAACATGTGTCGTTAACTCTTGGTGTTGTCGGTGATGCTGCAGTGGACTTACCCGAATAGCATGCCGCCGACGGCGATCAGCATCGAGACCCTGACGTACAGCGGCACGCCTTTCCGCATCGTCTCAGGCACGACGGAGGCTGTCATCTTTGTCGATACTTTTGAAAAAATTCCGGCAGATGACCTCGGAACGGACTAGATCTGGGCAAGCGGGGGAAGTAGTGACCTGGAGGAGGGGAAAGGCCTGGCAGGCTTGCTGATCGGAGCGTCTTTTATTTAAAAGCATGCGTTGTTCCCCCGTGGGGCGCCGGTGAGGCAAAAAAAATCTTTTTCCCTCCCTTCTCACATGTTGACTGCTCATTGCTGACACAAGCCATGCTCTAGACGTGCGGAGAGGGTGACCCCGTCCGAAGATAAGAGTGAGAAACAGCGGGGACTCGAGCTTTTGTGTGGTTGAAGAGGAAAAAAAATATTGATAAGCGGCGTATCTGCGGATTATCTCGGATTGCCTTTTCCGGGTCGCTTGCACGTGCGAGCGCGTCAGTTGTCCGGTGGATTGTGAGCGACGACGTCGTCCTCGATGACGAGAGAACATGGCCGGTGCGAGGTTGGAGAAGAGCAAGGACAGTCCAAGTCTCGAGCTTTTTCGCACTGTTTGCGAGGTCAAAGGTGGTCATTTCGTCTGTGACATCAAGGAGGGCACCGGAACTCTGGACGCAAGGAGAGAGTTGCACTTGCTCCGCACCTTGGTGTCCGGGTTTTTTCAAGGTGGTTGGGATCCCTTTCACGGCAATTCCTTTGGGTGAAGGAACAGTCGGCCACGTTCTCTGGAGGATGCATTTACCCTGCCTGTCGATTCCTCACTGTCAATTTGAATCATGTGATGGCTCTAGACGGCTGTCTTCTCATCTTTCTGGTTGCCTGTCGTTGTGCGAATCTACGCGAACATGCTGGGGCGTTTCTTGACCGAAAAATCTCCTTGCTTCAGGTCAACTAAGGCAAATTGGACAAAGGTACAGTCTGGATGCTTACAGTTCCTGATTTAAAGAGCATTGCAGATGATGCACCGGTCTACGATTGACTCGCGGTTTCATGTCGAGGCTCTGATGTTGCTCCGGAGCCGCGTGCTCGAGACGCTCGCTTTAGTCCATGCGCCTTGCTTGTGGAACCTGGTCCACGATACTACACTGAGAAGGTGTGCCCTCGGCTTGTCTTATTGCTGTCAGAATTTCATCGCTGTATAAGAATTTGGTCTGGACGGATACTCACTGTTGATTGCTCACTTCAGCGTTGGCTCCTTTTTCTCCACCTTCTGCGAGGTGGCTCGCGAGCGTCGCAACATTCTGAGAGCCTCCATTGTTGCGCTGCTGCAGTGCGCACAGTTGCGATCAACGGAGGTGGTGTTGGATGTGGTGTGCCTGCAAAAGAAACAACCTTCTCTTGGCTTTCTTGGCTTCGATCGAAGTAGAAAGGGGAGAGAGACACGGGGAAGAGTGGGAGTCGCAAACGCGCACTCGGGAAATACGGCCGGATGCGCGATGCCGAAAGCTCGCCGCACCCCATCTCGCAAAACGAGGAAGCGTTTCAGAGTACCGCGCACGCGCTCCTTTTGCAATATATACGGCCTCTACTTGCCGCCCGACCTTCCTGATTTTGCTCAGTGTGAAAGTCTTTCCAGAACTCTGCTATTTCGCAGCGACTACCACCTGCATTCTTCTGCACGGCTTTCCCTTATCACTAGAGACCCTGAGCTTCACTCCAACAGATACTTGCCGCCATTCCGTCGGCGTCGCAAGATGAATGACCCCCCATCCACCAACCCATCTATTTCAAGCCTAGCGCGTGGCCCCTGCCGAAGCTTGGAATTGCTTGTCCTCGTTTAAGCTCGGGTGCATCATGCCGTGAAACGAGGGTCCAGCTCCTTCTCTGTGGGGCATCGAGATCACTCTGCGCTTTCCATTCGCTGCACGCCTTCCCTTGGGCCCTGCCGCCGTTCCGGCATCCATGGCGTTTGCGTGGACACGGAAAGACCGGCTACCTAGTAGTGAAAGGGTGTCGTTTTCTTCAAGCTGATCGGTTTTCCTTTTCGCTAACGGGGTCTGCGTAGGTTTTTCCCAAATGCCGAGTCCCGCGGGAGTGTCTCATTTTGACGTCTCGAGAAAATCGGTTCTCGGGAGATGGCGGCGTCGGTCTTTGTTCGCTTCTTCGAGCCCAGCTCTGAGTGTATAGTGTTGGAAGGCATAGAATCTTTACTGAAAGTTGGTTATTGATTGCTGCTTCTGTGATTCGCTTGCTTCGTCAAAATTCGTCGACTGTCTTCCTAGCTACCCTGTCGGCGATTTGGAGAAGACGCCATCTACATGGCCAAAGCTATCTTGATGCAAGGGAAGCGTGCTGCCATGGGCGTGAAGTAAGCATTTTCGAAACGATGTGCTATTTTTGTTTTTGGGTTCAGTCTGGCAGAAGAGCTTCCCTATCACTTCAAACGTTCAGTGAAAACAACTTAAGTGGACAGATCTGCGACGCATCACGCACGTGTAATGTGGCGGCGAGTGACGCATGTGTGATGTTCACGCATGCTCCAACACCCGGTTGCGGCTACAAAGCTAAATTTCCAACCATGTTCTTCTGTCCCGCTCGTGGATTTTCTTCGGTTCAACTGAAAGTATATGCAAGCAGCTTGATTGACGTATAAGACTTACCCCGCAGTCGCACGTACTTAAAAGCGGTCGTGACGAACTATAAGCCCTGTCGCAAATCGGTTAGCCGTTCTTCTTTTCTCTTCTCCTCTCTTACCAGCATCTTGCGCTATTGAGATTGGATATTGAATCAATATGCAAAGCGTTGTGGAACCGGCTACAAAAGGCCAGTTCCTGGCTGTGGCCGCATCGGATTGGAAAGCCGCCATGCCCGACCACTTCTGTAAAGTGAAGGAATGCGTCAACCCCACCTCTCAACCTTATTGCAAAGAGCGTAAGTGTCCCCAGGCTTGCAGACTCGCGAAGTCGTTTTGTCCGGTCCGATCTATTCCAAATTTCCGTAAACTGAATAGACAGATAGATCGGTGCCATCTCTGCAACAGTCAGCGTCTGGGAAAATCCAACTATTGCGCTCAACGTAAGTCGAGCTTTCTTCAAACGAGTCCCACCACATCCGCGGCTGACTCCGAAAAACAGATAGGTGCAACGAAAACGCCTGCACCAAGCCTCGAAACGAAGGTTCATCCTGGTGCTCTTCCCGTAAAAAATCCAAAATCCCCCCCAATCCCCAACCGCGTGAGGCCGAACGCTCACCCATCGACGCAGACTGCCGATGCAGCACGCAAAGCTGCAACAACGAGCGCACCGGGCGGTCGAAGAAGTGCATCGGCCACAAATGCGTCGCCCACGGCTGCTGGAGCGGGCGGTGCGCGCGCTCGAACTCGAAGTACTGCGTCGGCCACAAGTGCGTCCGCCCGACGTGCCAGAGGCGGCGCACGCCGGAGTCGGAGTACTGCGCCAACCACAAGTGCGCCAGGTCGAGCTGCCTGAACGAGTGCGGGCGGAGCTCGAGATTCTGCGCCAAGCACGGTTGCGCGCTTTCGACGTGCCGGAACGGACAGGCGCCCAAGGCGAAAAACTGCGTCGACCGTAAGTCGTACTTGATGGGGTCTCGGGATGATTGTGGGTTGACGCGGCTCATGAAAGGCGCAGATAGCTGTACGCTGCCGGGATGTGACGAGATTCAGGTTCAGTTTGAATCTGCCATCCCCGATCCGTCTCGTTGCCGCAGGCATTACTTCAGATAGTTGTGCAGAGTTGTGTCTCTTCGGGAGGTTATCGTAATTTAATGTGCTTGGAGGGGTTGAGACTTATGAACAGATGAATTGCAGCTTTCAGAGATCCTCATTGATAGAGTACCTCCTCATGACGATGACCGCCTTTTCCACAATGCTATCCCGGGAAACAGTCGTTCTCATACGATAACGACAGTCTGCCAACACGAGTCAGCCATGATGGGTTGATCAACCCGGCGAGGGCGCGCTGCCAAGTCACTGGGGTGGATGCGTCAGGGGGCAGTGCGCGTCACCGAGCGGGTAGGATGAGGAGCCATGGTTGCTGGGAATTCACGCCCATCTGGACAGTAACATGGTGAAGTGAGGTTCTTGCCATTCCACCATTGTCACAGTTTACAAAGACGAGGAGGGCGTAAAGATTCAATCAATGCCCGAACGAAACTCTGCTCAGAAAAGCTGACAGTCCTACGAGCTCGATCCCAACCCGAATTTCCCCTCAACAGGCAGCAACCAAGCGCAAAGCAAAGAAAGAAAGTACTACTGGATTGTTCGGCAAGTGATGTGAACTAGACGACTATACCCTTGAGAACGCCAACCACCGAGCGAAGGAACCCCTGTTGTATCCTCGCACCCACCTCCGAAGCCGCCTCGTCCTCCTCCGGACCAATCCTGAATGAGTGAAGCGCCTCGATGCAAGTTTTCGTGGCGTCGTGGTAGCGACTTCCCATGGCAGATCGCACTTCCTCGAGCCAGCGCTCCTCCCCCAAGATCCCGTCACGTATCTTCTGAAGAGTCCCGTGGTCGATCGTCGCAGGGTCTTCCACACCGAAGATTCGAGATGCCGGCCGCCACAGGCCAATCACTATCAGGGCGATGCCGACGCTGTATATGCCATACGTCTTGCGGAAGACGTGCTTCTTCTTGCTTATGTAGTCCGGGTGCCAGTAGAGCAGCGAGTGTCCCGGAGATGCAACCGGGCCGGAGATGGTGCGGCCTTCGTCTGGTCTTACGTGCTCGAAGGATGATATTTAAGGGTTGTTCCACTGGGTTCCTTCGTTGGACTGAAAGAACAGGACACTTGCGCTGGTCAGGGACTTGTGGAGCCAGTTGATGGAGTGGGGGTGAAGAAGGGAAGATGTTAGGCGTTGTGCCGTTAGAACCTTGCTGGAGAGAGGCGGTGCTGCGTCTTTGAGTAGTTTCAGCAGGGAGATAGGTTGGCTCGATGGCGACACCGTTTTCGGGTATTAAAACACGAATCCAACACTCTCGTTCTTCAAATCTAGGAAGCAACAAAGGCATCGCGGAACTCGAAACTCTTCTGGAATGTGCTGTTCGTTCAAAAGAGCTGCGAGGTACGCGATGTTGGTATCGGAGAAGATACCAACCGTGAGTAAATTCTGTTCGACGTCGATGACCTTCTTCCACTCTACCCACACACCCTACCCCCCAAATATCCCAGCAGCTCTGCGCTCGGATTCGGTTCCATCTGTGGCATTGATGTCGACTTCCGCGATGTCAACTCGCAAACGTTGCAGCGCTCCTGTATCAGCTCCCTCCTTTAACTCGAGAGACTCGATGCGATAAGGCCGTGAGCTAACGAAGCAACGCATCATGGCGAAACGAGTCGTTTGCCACGAACGTGCTGGTCCCGGAGAGCATGCTCGCTGCATCGTCTGCTGCCGGAGATGTAGAATCGTCCATCGCCTCCAGTAGACCTTCCATTTGATCCACGGTCGTGGTGAGCTGGACCATCGCAAATCGCGTTTCGTTTGACCGTTGCAGCAACACGTCCATCTTGCGTTCTCCCGTCGTTTCGTGGAGGCAATCGGTGAGCTCCCGGAGTCTGCAAAGGTTCCCGACGAATCTTTTCCCGATCGAGAACGGCCCATTTCATCCTCCTTTTCGAGTCGGTGGTACCAACGGTGCGGGTACACTTGCCTGTTTTCAATTCTAAATCGCAGGCGAAAAAAAACTCGCATTATCCGTTGAAGTCTGCAGCGGCTTCAAAGTATTTGAGCCCTGATCGATAACCAGATAAGTCTTGCAGCAGTAGTAATAGTAGTACCAAAACCTGGAACTGCCAGAGAGCCAACTCCCAGGCCGACATCAGCGGCAGACAGTGGATTCAAACGGGACATCTTTTCGTCAGAATCTCGTGTCAAAGGATCAGGCCTTCCGGGATTGCAGTAATATATATATATGAGGCGGACTTGATCTTGCCCCCGGCGGTCAGTATCAGTGCATATACCTCACAGGCACAATCTAACCGCAGTTTACAGCCTCAACCTGTCCCGGCGCCGCGCTACAGGCAGAGGTGAAGTATGCCAAGCTTCCCGACTCTGACGGTTGGGGAGGAAGCGATGGTGGCTGAGACTTGGCGTTATGCTTTGCGGAGCGGTACTTGGATGGGCGGTTGGCGCGGTGTGCGTGCGGTCTAAGGCGGTTCTTCCGAAGTGGTTGTCGTTCCTTTTCGGGTCGCATCTCGGTTTCTTTCGCCGGCTATCAGTATTTCCCAACAACATGAGAGGTATGGATATACAAGTAAGCATCTGAGGATATGAGTGACGACAGAGCTTCCGGTTCATTTCGTCTATTGGTGGCTACAGGGTGGCAATCTCCCCTTCTTACATGCTCTTCTCTATTTTCTGCTTTTTTTTTTTGGTTTGGTTTCATGGTGCTTACGGGCCTCACCGCTATCATTCTGGTCTGAAGGCGCGCTCGGTAGTATAGTAGCCATACTTTCAAGAGATGTCTTTACGCCGTTCATGGCACTTGTGAATATGGGTTATACAAACCATACATCTCTCTAAAAACCCATCCGCCCCAGCGACACGAGTCTATCCCAATCCACAAGACTCGAAATTCCTCCCTACTAACCGCCGCGTTTTCTCCAGCCACAGCGAGATTCCAAAAGAAAAAAAAGATGAAGGACGGGTAGAGGGATAAAAAGATAAGAGACAGAGACCATGTTTCAAAAATATGCATTTCATTTCGTATATCTCCGCCTCGAAATCGGTGTCCCCTAGCTACACGTATACTACCATCACCACCACCACTGCTACCACGGATATCATCATCATCATCATCGTCAACTATACTCCGCCTCGCTCTCTTATCTCCTCGCATGCACCAAAAAAAGAAAAGATTTCTCCGCATACGCCAAAACATGTCAAAACGCAAAGAAACAACAACGGATATTCCAATAGGAGAGAGAGGGAGAGAAACGCTTAAGAAGGAAAAAAAAAAGAACAAGATGGCAACAAAAACGCATTAAAAAGGGTAACAGAACGTGCGCAAATGACGACGGAAATGCCAAAAAAAATAGAAGAAAGCACCAGGAGCGCCAGCCGTGATATCTCTCCTTTCGTGCCCGCCTGTGGTAGACATGTACGACGGACGTTGGATGGAGAGAATACCATATGTGAAAAGATGATGAGTGTAGAAGAAGAAAAGAAAAAAACACAAAGATCTATGATGATCAGCCCCCCTGACATGATTTTTGTTCAAAAGGGAAGTGTGGTACCGCACCGTCTGTCGTTCTGCGTTTACCATATTTTTTTCCGCGCACGACGTTGCGCCCACCTTGCATATTCCACCTCCTCCGTTCCTCTTCCGCCGCACCGCACGCAGAAATCCCCGGACCTCGGGGCTTTGCTTTATCGAGCACGTCTTCCAAACGCCCTCTTACGACACCCTCACCGCATCCGCGATCCTCAACCTCCTCAGCCCCAACCCGGTACCGCCACCCCCACCACCACCGCCCCTCAGCCCGACCACCTCGCTCGCACAACTCCCGAGGGTGCTCGTGTTCCCGCCGCCCAACTCGCCCAGCATCTCGACCTCGGCACGGCCCGCGTCGCGCCCGACGACGTAGCCGGCGGAGAAGCTGAGCGCGGACACGAGCACGACGACGCCGGCGCTGACGACCCAGGTAAGCAGGGTCGGGCTGACCGGGCCGAGCGCGGTCGTCGAATCGTCGAGAGACGCGGATGCGGAGATGGGGCCGGTTGTTGTGGCGCGTTTGGTTTTCTTGGTAGAACCGCGGCGCTCGCGGCTAGAGCGGCGTTTGTGCTTTTCCGCGGTGCTGGTTGTTTTTGCTGAGGTAGTGTTGGCAGTGGCGTTGTTGGTGGTGCGGGTTCTTCTGTTGTTGGCGGATGGTGCCGGGGGAGAGGGGGAGGATGAGGGGAGGGCAGATTCGGGGACCATGCGCAGCGTGCTGGGGTCGACGCGGCTGGAAGATGGTACGGGTGCGTTGCGGGCTGCCGTAGTGGTGGATTGCGTCTGCTGTGACTTGGGCAGGCCGCGGGCAGCCGCAGCGCAGGAGAGGAGGGTGGACAGGCTGGCGCGGAGGGCGGCGTCGTGGTCGGCTTGGTGGTTGGGCGAGATCATATTGTAAGGGGAGTGGGCTGCCGCCGGTTGTTGAGAGGGGGAGTTGGCCGCCGGTTGGGAGGAGTACGAGTGCCGCTGTTGCGAGGGGTTTCTCGCAGATGGGCGAGACTGAAAGTAGGAGGTCTGCTGGTTCGGGGAAGGGCGGCTGAGGGGTGCTGAGGGCGGGTGGGTGAAGGCGTTGGGCTGGGGAGTGAAGTTCTGGTTGTCACTCCTGAGGTAGCCGACCGCGGTAGAGTTCTCGTCCTCGTCGTCGTCTTCTACGTCCGACTGGTTGTCTGATGAGGAGTATTGCATCGGTTCCGTCCGGGGCAAGTCACGGTGGACAGGGGGCCGTGGCAGAGCCTCGTTCGACGACGAGAGCACGCGGTCCGACTCGCTTTCGCTCTCGTCATATTCCTCCTGACTGCTTGTGCCTGCGCTCGCCGAGCCGCGGTAGCCTAAGTCCAGGTGCAGGCGGGAAGCGCGCTGGGGGCGGCGGCGGCGGGAGTTGGAGTCGTGCTGGACGCGCAGGCCGTCGGTGATGATCTCGTCGTTGGCCGAGGCTGCCGAGGAGAGGGAGGAGGATGAAGGCTGGGAGGCAACCTCTATCCAGGAGTCTGTGTATATCTGGTAAGTCCAGAAGTCTTGCGGGAAGTCGTCCATGATGGCGAAGTGGGCGGATAGCATGATGATGATGAAGGAATTTGGGAAACGGTGCAGCGAAGGCGGGAGAAAGATACGGGGGCAAGATGAGGGCGCTTGCAAAGGTCACAGGAAAGGAGTTGGGACTCACCATCTGACCGTGACCTCATAGCTTGGGCTGGCGCAAGATGACCTTGGGGAGGGCGGCGGTGGCCGTCGCGGGGCATTTGGCGGCCGTGACCTCGGGACTGCATGGCTGGTGATTCGAGAGGAGCCGGTAGGCAGAAACAAGTCTCTCTTGTAGGCGTCCAAGTGTGCAGGCAGGAGTTGCAGCCGGTGCGGTGTTATCGGGACGGGTGGTTGATCGGGAGCAGCCGAAGCGGGCCAGGTCCTTTGTCTCGGGAAATGCGCTGGCACGACTGAGAGAACGGCGTGTCCGGAGGGCGCGCGCAGAGTTGGCGGGCAGTCGCGGGAAGAAGACGGACGAGCTCCAAGCGCGGGAGGTTGGGCTCAGTAATAGGAGGGCGTGGCCGTGTCAGGCGTCTGGGTGTCTCGCAGGTGACTGACGCTTGGATTTGGCGTGCTTGCGGGGGCCGGAGGCCGGGGGTCGGGGGTCGCGGGTCGCGCTACTGCCGATGACGCTTGGGCGCTCGATAAGCCAAATCCCACGACACTCTGCACGCTCTCTTTTCACTCTTCTCGTTGAGAGAGGGGTGGAAGAGCAGGCGGTGCAGCCCGGGCGTCCTGGCGGGCGATCAGGGTCTTTACGTATCTGTATCTGCCTCTATTGTGCGCATGCCCTTGCCCTGGCCATCACGCTTACCGCTTGCTCCGCACGTGGACCGATGCCGGCTGAGCTGATGCCTGCCACTCACAGTCCAGAGCGCCTGCGCCTGCGTCAACCTCAACGTCCTCGAGCTGCTCTCCTTGCTTGAATCCAGCGCAGCACGTCATCGCCTCGCGCCTATCAGCTCGCGTCACATCACCCTCTCCTGACGCTGGTTGCTGTTGTTATCGGCGCCATCTCCGCCAAGCCACCTGTGGAGATGCACGCGGATCTACCCTCACCGTGATAAGTTAATCCCAGCCTGATCGTCGTGGCGTGACGACCAGAGGAGCAACTGTGCCTGCGAAACCGGCTCAACTTTCTCGCCCTTCTCCACTTCTCCATCCTGCTCCTGCTTCTTCCAACACCCTGCCCCACCTCCTGAGCCACGGTGCAGTCCCGCTTGCCCGTGCCTTGGTGCTACGCGTTTTTAACCAGTCTTGTGTATCGTTGTACCAAGGCGGGGGAAGCCCCGCTCCTCCTATGAATCGCTGCACCCGACAGGCAAAAGGGGCCATTGTTTCCTGCTGTGGTGATCGCTCCGTCGGTCCTCTTGGCTATATGAGAGCGAGTTAAGTCTTGCGTCGTAGTCTCTTCCGACTGGACAGCTGGAAGTGCTTCTTACAATATGCGTTTCAAGAGAGGGAAAAGTTTCCTCTTCGCGACATATCTCCCTTCCTCTGCTCTCTTTGTTTCTCGGCAAACCACAATCAGGCTCGTCGTTGCAACACTGGCCAGTGCATTTCATATCCCCTCCAAATTATATACAACCCGACCTCACCACCTCGACTGTCAAGACAGCGGGGCTTTTGCGCGTCGCACCAGTGCACGACCCGCACCTGCAACATCACACACATCGGTTCTCGGCAATCTCCACGCCACATTCAATCCCAACAGTTGATCCCGAGCAGCCTGCGGCCCGTGAGATGATACAAGTACACGCCACCCGCTCCGTTCGGACGTCTGGACAGACCTTGCTCGGCCCGCTCTCGGCCGGTAGATATCCTTGTCGCCTGAGCATCGCGTGCAGCGACGGTGGAATGTTACGCAGCAGCACCCCTTGATGATAAACGAAAAAAGTCCGCAAGTGCACCAGGTTCTTCACAGTAACTCGAAAGGAAAAGTCTATTGAGATAAGGGGAGGGGAGAGGCGAGGGGAAAAAAAACTATTTTCCCGGCGATGCCTTGCGCATTACCAAGGTAAGGTCTCACTAAGGACAGAAGGCTCATGCCGTTGCGACCGTTGCCCACGTTTGCCAAGGGGGTCTGCTTCTACCATCTCTTGCTTCATAGTGGACGTCGAGAAGCGAATGGTATGTTGCCCTTCGCTGTGAACGGTGATTTGTTCTGAGGTTGACTCCCCACTCTGTTGCCAAATCCGTCTACAATCCAGGGTCTGGATTCATAATACTCCCAGATGACCTATCATCTACGTGTCAGAACCCCTCTCAGAACTCCTGGCTCGCATTTAAAATCAGGGTCATCGAACGGAAGCTTTTCTCTCTCAGAGTCCTTTCGCATCATCGTGGTGCTTTATTGTAGTAGCCCTGAACCGTAGAGCTTCTGTGAATCAGCAGAGACCTGAGAGACTTGAGCTGACAGAAAGCTAACAGATGAATCAGTTTTCCTAACACTATGTGAAGCGACAGAATCTATTAACTAGCTCCAGTCTTCGGTTATATATGAAAAATGTTCCTTACTTTTTCTCTACTGGATGATCCCAACGCCATACCTTGAGCAACACACACCAGGGTGAACCTAGTCAACCACCGCAACGGCAAAGTTGCTCACGATGATGATCCATCACCAAATCGCCGCGGAGGCAAGAATTGCCCGTCCAGCGGGCACCGTGGCCACGTGGGAGTTGATCGTTCAGAGCCTCGCGCAGCCAACCCACTACCAGACCCAGCATCACCGCCCTCTACCCTACACTTTCCCTTCCCACCACATACTGATCTTTTGACGCACCTCCGTGGCGTTCGTTGTCCAAGGTAACTATTCAGAGCCACCACTGTCTGACACTGTCAGCCAACCACACTCACGAAGCCCGCCGTGTCGTCGTCCAACACCTCTTCATCTCCGCCGCACGATACGTGCTCAGATGACGAGCTCGAGCGCAAAGCTTGAGGAATTCAAGCGCGCCGCACCTCGTATCCGCGTCGTGACCGATCCCATCCACTTCGCGCCAGTGGCTTGCAAGTCATCGACCGACGCGCCGTCCACCGATGGCGGCGCAGCGCCTCCGTGAACCGCTCGCCCTTCGCGAGGGCGCACCAACGCCCCGAATCCAGAAAGCCATGGCTCCAGCCTCAACGGCTAGCACGAACAAACAACTCGAGTCGAGATAGATATCTACTTCATCGGTCGCAGGCGCGAACACACCGCCGCAGAGAGCTCCGACCGCGTCGACTCCGACGCCCCCCTCCAACCGACACTTCCCCCCTCCAACGACATCCGCAACGAGGATTCCATCCCTTTCCCCGACAGTGACGACGAGGACGACGACGGGGACGCCGAGGAGGACGGGCCACGCCACCTCCTGGCCACGCTCGACAGGCTGGACGGCGACTACCGGATGCACTGCGGCAAGCTGCTGGCTCGAGATGCTCCGCACCGTCGAGCGGATCGTCGACAGGTCGGAGGGAGTCGAAGACATCCTGCGCGGGCAGCCGGTTCCGCGGCCGGGGCCGTCCAACTGCAGCTGTTCGAAAGCCGAGACGTCGTGCGGCGGGATTTGGTGTTGGATGATGATGGTGGTGGTGATGGTGCAGGGTTCGAGGCGACGGCTTTTCCGTACGTCTGCGCGGGGAGGGATGAGGGGGATGGGATGGGTTGCCCGGGAGGTAGTGGTGGAGAGAGAGGGGGCTGGGGTTGGTGTGTAGAGGTGGTGGTGGCCACACGGCGGTATCGACGTGCAGGTTGGTATCCCCTTTCTGGCCGGGCGGTATTCATTTAACGAGGGAGCGGGGGAGATGTCTGTAGGCATCGAGTTCCAGTCACACGATGGAATATGTATCTAGATAGCTTTGATGAAAGAAGCTAAATGGAGATTTTAATCTGCACACGAGAGCTTCCGTCTACATAGAGTACCGCGCTTTAAATATATGTGTCAAATCTCATAGCTTCACGCAGAGTACTCCCATCACAACGGGTCGCAAAGGAATTCAGCTATGCCAAAACTGTCTCCTCGGAAATACAGCACCGTACTTACATGCATAGCTTAACATTAAACCACAATTCCCTCATACAATCCTAAAAAATCTACATCATTTACATCCAAATCCCTGCCTCAACCGTCAACCGCACATCCAGTAAAAGCCCCGTCTCCCGCGGTACAAGAAAAAGCAAAATCCCCCACAACCTACAACACCGCAACAAGAGCCCACCAACGCACGATCGAAGCAAGAACACAACAATCCAAACAGTCTGTCCCTCTTTATCTTCACACTTCTAATAATGAACGCTTAAAAGGTCTGTCTGTCTGTCTGTCTACACTACAACAAAAACGCAAAACATTCAAGCCGTTTTTATCTACCGTGGACGAGTCCGTCCGCGGGGCTCCATCCACCCACCCACCAATCCATCCATCCATCCACAGCATCTTTCTCAGTCAATCCCACCAATCCCATCCAGCATAGAATCAGAAAAATAAAATCAAAACTTCTTTCGCCAGATATCCCCCCGTCCGTCACCGCCATGGATATAATGTGACTCCTCTCTCTTTCTTTTTGGCCCTCCGAAAAAAAAAAAGAAAAAACCAAATCGCGAACCGTAATAACCAACGCAACAACACCCAAAAACAATACAGGCATTTATTTCGACGAATGTTGTTGTTGTTGGTTGTTTCCCCAAGCCTAATAACACCAAGTCCAAAACCCCCAACCCGTCCCCATCCCGGTGACCGGTCCAATAATAGCATTTGCGCTTTCTCATCGTCACATCATGATGCTCATGATAATCCCTTCTTTCTTTTTTCGGTTTTACAATCCAGTCTTACCCAGCAGGTTGGCCAACTCGTCGACGCTCTTGTCTTGCTTCTCGCTAACCGTCTCCGCCTCGGCCTCGTCCGCCTTCTTGAGCACATCCTCCTTCTCCTCTTCCTCTTCTTCCTCTTCCTCCTCCTCCTCACTGTCCAGTTCGTCCAATTCGTCGAGACCGAACTCGTAGCCCTCCTTCAGGGCCTCGACGAACTCGGAGTCGGCCTCCTCCTGGCGCGCAGAGAAGATTTCCTGCAGGCGCTCGACGCTCTCATCGTCCTCGCCGAACTTGTTGCCATTGACCTCAAGCCTGCGCAGCTTCGGCAGCGCCGTCTCGGCCGCGTCGGCGAAGGCCTTGAGGCCGGCGGCGTTCATGTCGTTGTACTGGATGCGGACGATCTCCAGCTGGGGGTTGTTGCCCTTGGCGAGCGCCGCGGCGAGCAGCAGGCTGCCCTTGGCCTGCAGGAAGCAGTCGCTGACGCCGAGCTCGCGCAGGTGCGGGAAGCCGGCGACGATGTCGACCAGCGCGCGCGCGCCGCCCTTCTTGGTGAAGGTGTTGTCCTGCAGGTCGAGGATGCGGATCTGCGACTGGTGCGCCAGCCCGTGCCGCAGCAGGTGCGTGATGCCCTCCTGCCGGATGCCGTTCTGCACCATCTTGATCTCGTGCAGCCCCGTGTGCTTCGAGTAGGCGCGCGCCCACGCCTCCATCGAGCCGTTCTCCAGCCGGTTGCGGCCGCAGATGACCGTCTCGAGGTTGGGCACGTCGGCGGCGCCGCCGTCGCGGGCGGCTGCCTTTTTGTCGGCGAGGGTCGAGAGGGCATCGGCGATGAGAGTGCCCGCGGCGGGGCCCAGGCCGTTGTTGTTGAGGTACAGGTGGCGGAGCGGAGTGTGCGCGGCGAGGAAAGAGACGAGTGGGGCCTGGGTGTTGAGGCCGAAAGCGTTGTCGGACAGGTCGACGGTCTCGAGCTTCGGGAGGGTGAGCAGCGCCTTGAGGAGGTGGTCAAGTGCCTCGGGGATCTCGGAGAGCAGGCGCGAGGTGAAGATGTCGGCAAAGTTGGCGATCTAGTGAGCAAGAATTAGCGTCGCCGCACAAGGCGCCGAAAAGAGGGTAGGCTTCGTGAAAAGGGGGAGGGCGGTACCTTGAGGTTTTTCTTGGTCTCCAGCACCTTGGCCAGGGCCTCCGAGGCACCTATGCCGAGGGTGTTGCCAACGAAAACGACTTCCTCGACATCGGAATTCTCCTTCAGCGCCTGAATGTGCGGCTCGATGTCTTCGGCGGTGGTGAGCTTCAGGCCCTTGTCCTTCAAGCTGAAAACTTTGGGATTCGCCATGGCTGGCAGTAGAGAGTTGGTTGTTGTCGCGAAGTCGCGCGTAAAATATATAAAGGACGGGTGTTGGCGAGTGGCGGAAGAAAGAGAGTTGTTGGAGGGGCACGGTGGGATGTTTTCGTCTGCTTGGGTCCCTGCACGACCCTGCAAGCGCCAATGCGAGTGCCTGCATCGGCGCCTGCCCGCGCTGGTTGCCGACCGGGCTTGGCGCCCCGGCTGATGACATGAGCCGCTCATTGATTTCTAAGGTTCCGTCTTCCTCCAGCATCCACAACCCACAACACCCGCACCATGAGTTCAATGCCAGCTGGTACGAGGTATTTGCTGTCGCAGCCCTTGCACGCACTGCTGACAATGCTCTACAGCTCCTGCGACCTCCGCCAACCTCGGCGCTGACCTCAAGTCCTCCGGCTCTTCCGCCGCCGCCGCAAAGCCAAAGGTGCGTCGATGGCGTGCTGCGACCCTGTTCGCCACACAATCCTGACTGAACATTGGATAGCCCTGCTGCGTCTGCAAGGACGAAAAGGCCGCCCGCGACGAGTGCATGCTCTTCTCCAATAGCGACAACGCCCAAGACGACTGCAAGGACATGGTCTCCAAGTACAAGACCTGCATGGCCGGATTCGGTTTCAACATCTAGATGCGGCGAACCGAGGCATGAGACTGGCGTTAGATACCGGGAATAATTTACATGGCATTGAGAAGGCGTAACGATCTAATTCTATTCCCCTGTACCATTGTATAGGCGTAATGTACAACACATCCTCCACTCGAGACGCTGTTATCGTCGAGCCAATTTGGCGGGTATATTTTGGCCTCGGCCTTTTGAAGATAAGAAAGGGAGTAAGCAACGCAATTTACTGCGTCTTCTTCCACTCATCCACCCTGACCGCCATCTTGAAGCCGCGGATCAAGTGGAACAAGCACCAAAGGTAGCAGATGTAGAATCCAGGCGCACCGACCAGAACATTTGCCACCACCCACAGATCCGGTTTGTTCGGCGGCGGGATGACAAATGCTTCGGCGATGTGCCAGCCGACCATAGCCACGTAGAACCCGGCGTGAATCAGCTTCTCGATGATGCTCAGGCGACCGGGGGTGTCATTGCGGAAGATTGAGAAAGAAGTCGGAGGAAGTCCAAGAAGATAGGCCCAGAGCAGGGTCAGGGTGAAGTACGGGATTGCCAGCTCGTCGCGCTTGAGGAGCGGATACATTGTCCAGGCGCCCAGGATATTGGCCAGCCCGACCCAAGCTCGCGCCGACGGTAGCATTCCGCTGCGAGAACCAAGGAGAAGCGTCATGGGTAGCAAAGGAAGAAGAACATTCTTCTCATGAACTTGATAAGAGAACAGGAAGAATGCCCAAGAAGTAGCGGCAAAGGCCAAAGGAAGAAGTTCCTTTCGCGGTTTAACAAGTAACGCCATGCATGGAGTGAGAATGTGCGCTCCAGTCAGGACCAACGCGCCAAGCTGGAGCTTCTCGGTGGGATACCGGTTCAGCTTGTGAAAGGTGTGGAAGAAGCACCATACGTTGGCTACCTTGTCCTCGAACAGACCGCGGGCAAATGGGAAGACGCGGTGGATAGATTGGGCGAGGACCAGGAGGATCGGATAGTACCAAGACTTTTTGTCGAGGGCAACCGGCAGCTTCGAAAGCAGCGGAGGCGTAGGCAGGTCGTGCACAGGCAGGCCACGGTACCAATCATTGGCTGCTCCAACGATAAGTGGCGCGTACAAAACCGCAAACGATAGGACCGTGACTAGGGCAATTCCAAGAAAGCGCGGAACGTTGACTCGAGGAGAAACGCAAACTCCAAGAAGGTAGGCGAAGACAGCAGGGGCATAGAACAAGGCCATCTGCTTGAAACCAAGTGCTCCAACAAAGAACACACAGCTCCAAAGGAAACGGCCGGCAATCATGCTCGAGATAGTTGCCAGAACCAAGCCGAGCATAACAGTGTTATACTGAAAGTGACCATGGTCGATAAGGATTGATCCAGGCTGCATCAGAATGGCCACCAGAGCGAGAGAATATTCCCAGGTATTGACTTCTTGCAAGCGAGAGTAGCGGCGGAGGCAGATGACGACGGCCGGGATATAGACGAGGTACTCGGAGATGAAGACGGTAGCACGCATGAACACTTTGAGTGTGGGATCATCGAGGCCGCGGGAGGTATGAAGGGCGAACCACGCCGGCTCGATGTAGTGACCACTACCAAAATCAGCACAAATCACGACACCGAATGACCGCGCTTACATCTTTCCCAAGAGCCAGCTGTGGTATGCGGTCAATGGCGGGTAGTCAAGACCCCACCATTCCAGGTCGTGGAAATACCATTGGGATACGGGAAGGTTGACGGTGACTTCCAACCAGTGCCTCTGAGCCTCGAAGTCTCCGTGCATTGGCGGTTTCTGGAAGCCTGCACGCCGTCAGCATATAGTCGACTCGGTGGAAATGCTTGATACGAACCGGAATAGCCCCAAAAGGCTGTAGCCCACCTGAACAATCCAACAACAATCAATATCAGCGGCAAGAGCACCCATTGAGAAACAGCTCCCTTGGCCGGCCAGAGGAAAGCGACGAGCGGGAAGGCCGGCCTGGCAACATTGTTCTCAGGATCAATGATGACAGTGCCATGGCGGGGATTGGCCAGGACGGCGGATTCGCCCTTCTTCTTGCGCGGCTTGTGGGTTGGCTTTGACATGGTGCAAACAAGGTGATCAGTCGAGGGGCATCGTGCTGAGCTGCGGGCAGCGAGCGCGTGAAGGTGGCCGGAGACGCGGTCGGGGTTCGGCGAGTCGGCGCCACCGCGGGAACACAGGGAGCGCAACGAGTCATCGCGGCGCAGAGCTTTCTCACCGCCTGCCGCTTGCGCTTAGCGCCCGAAATAATTTTGCGGTCGCGCGCGCTGATAAAGCTGCGACGCGACCCAGCTACCGATTTTTTTCACCAGCAAATTCTTCTCATCCACATCAACAATTCCTTGCTCCAGAGCGCAAGGTATCCTTTGCGGGCACATTTCGATCAGTGATCGGAATCTTACAGTGGGCTTTTGATCCAACTACATCTCGGTTCGTGGGCTACTACTTCCTTGGGGCTTATCGCGCTTCTTAGAGTGTGCGCGCAAGAGAGGAAACTCTCTGTGGGCTGTTGACTTCAGTGGGCTTTTGACTCGCGACGATGTCTCGGCCTTTGCGGGAACGCGCCGCCTTGACACTCGCTCTGTGGGCTTGTGGGCTTGAGGGTTTTATCCGCCACGCGCGGACTCGAGGGCTGTGGGCTTTGCACACGTTTGAGAGATCCTGATGAAAAGCTTTTCCCATTGTGCCACTGTTGGCTCAAGAGATCTCAGAGGGCTGTCGGCTTGAGCGCGTTCACTTGCGTTCTTCATTCTTTGCTCGTCCCCGGCGCCTGCCTCCCGCTAACACGTCTTCGCTCTACAGTAGATATCCACCGTCGCAATGGCCAAGGCTAAGACCGTCAAGCCTACCAAGGCTGCCGTCGCTGAGACTCCCAAGAAGGCTTCGGCTGTGAAGGTGGGCCGCGTCACCAAGTCCTCCCAGACCCCCAAGGCTAAGGCTAAGGAGACCGCGAAGGCTGCCGCCGCCAAGACCGACAAGAAGAGCAAGAAGACCAAGAAGGAGCCCACTCCTGAGCCCGAGTCCGACAGCGATGAGGAGATGAGCAGCGCCAGCTCCGACTCCAGCGACAGCGAGTCCGAGACTGAGGCCAAGCCCACTCCCAAGACCAAGTCTCCTAAGACCAACGGCGCCGCTGCCAAGAAGCAGGAGTCCTCCGACTCTTCCAGCGAGAGCGACAGCAGCGACAGCGACAGCGAGAAGGCCGCTGTTCCCGTCAAGGCCGCTGCCAAGGATGACTCCAGCGACTCCGACTCCGACTCCGACTCCTCCGAGTCCTCTGCTGATGAGGCTCCCGCCCCCAAGAAGGCTGCTGCCCCTAAGAAGGCCGCTGCTAAGGCCGAGTCTGAGAGTGAGAGTGACAGCGACAGCGACTCTGACGACTCTGATGCTAGCTCTTCCGAGGAGAAGGCCCCCAAGGCCAAGAAGGCTAAGGCTGTAAGTGACACTATCACGACATCCCATCTGTTGTACTAACGTTTGCGCAGGACTCTTCTGACTCCGACTCCGACTCGTCCGACTCCGACAGCGAGGAGGCTTCCGCTGAGACCAGCTCCTCTGAGGAGGCGCCTTCCAAGAAGCGCAAGGCTGACTCTGAGACTGCCCCCGTCACCAAGAAGAGCAAGACTGAGGAGATTGTTGGTGGCTCCGCCAACCTGTTCGTTGGCAACCTGAGCTGGAACGTCGATGAGGACTGGCTCTACCGCGAGTTTGAGGAGTTCGGTCCCAAGGCTGTCCGCATCGTCACCGACCGTGACTCTGGCAGGTCCAAGGGGTAAGCAATCCAATCCCGCTCGTCAATCCCGTCCTGATGCTAATGACGCTGCCGTCGCAGATTCGGTTATGTCGAGTTCGAGACTGTTGAGGCTTCCACTGCTGCTCTCAACGCCAAGAAGGGCTCTGAGCTTGATGGCCGCAACCTCAACCTCGACTACAGCACTCCCCGCCCTGAGGGCAACAACAGGGACCGCGCCAACGACCGCGCTCAGAGGCACGGCGACATCCCCAACAAGCCCTCCGACACTATCTTCGTCGGCAACTTGTCTTTCAACGCTACCCCCGACAGCGTCACGGAGCTGTTCCAGGAATACGGCACCATCACCCGTGTCTCCCTGCCCACCAAGCCTGAGGATCAGATGCCCAAGGGCTTCGGCTACGTTGGCTTCAGCTCCGTCGAGGAGGCTCAGGCTGCTTTCGAGGGTCTCCAGGGTGCCGACCTCGATGGTCGTCCCGTCCGCCTTGACTTCGCTCAACCTCGTGACCCCAACGGCGGTGGCCGTGGTGGCGGTTTCGGCGGCGGCCGTGGCGGTGGTCGTGGCGGTGGCCGTGGCTTTGGCGGTGGCCGTGGCGGTGGTCGTGGCGGTGGTCGTGGTGGCTTTGGCGATCGTGGAGGTCGTGGTGGACGCGGTGGACGTGGAGGTTTCTCCACGAACAGAGGAGGTTTCGGAGATTTCAAGGGCAAGAAGATCTCTTTCGACTAAGCGCGTCTTCGCTCATGTGAAGGATACTTCGAACGGTAAGTTTTGTATGGATACAGGATATGGTCAAGGTTTGGGTTCATGGTCGGGATCGGGTCAAAAAGTATTGTTTTGATTTTCGGGGGACTCGAGCACAGTAAGCTTAGTTTTTTTGTCTCCTTAGCTCTATACACCAGACAGTGGGTACAAGTAGCAGTAGGTTTTGAGAACATGCCTAATACAAGGTCTTTCTATCTGAAATGTTTTGCGATTCGTGGCCCATCGTGGCAGGTGATAGAGGATCCGAGCCTCCGAAACCCCATCAAAGACGCTGCACTTTTCCATGGGTAACTTAATCTAATGTTAGGACATAGATGTGAGATTCAAGACCACACAAACACGTCCGAATATCATCTCCAACTCCCCAAATAAGTGTGGTATAGTATCTCCGTGAGGCAGATGCGGGTAAGCTCAATTTTTTTGTCACCCGCCGTGCCAATGATCTCAGCCAATGCTCGGTACATAGTATGAGGTGTCCGCGGTGGAACCTTGCCAGCCAATCCCCAATTGAGGAATGAACAACCTTCAGCACGCATGATTTCGGCAAGACTTCTGCTGTTTGTGGCGTGAGAGCAAGGCTGGGAGTCCTGAGATTGGCGCACAGACCAGGCAAAAAAGTTCGGATAAGAACGAAGCCATAGCTCCTCCGCTCTGCCCGCCGCACACCTCGATTCCCTACCAATTCCCACCTCGAATCGCTCAAGATGCCGAAGCGCAAGGCCGAAGGTCCCGCCGCCGTCAACGGCAAGTCCAAAAAGCGCGCCCTCCCCGACGACGAGGCGCGCTCCAACTTCCGCAAAGGGCTCTTCGACACCAAGGTGCTCGAGGATTATCAGAAGCAATATGCGGAGTCGCAACCGTACGATAAAACAACTCACACGAGCTGTTCGCACAAGACCACACATTGACTTGAGCATGGACCAGGTACAAGCACGCCGTGATCCAGAACCTCGTCGACACGAAGCTGCTGCGCAACGTGCGCGACGAGATCCGGCAGCACATCTCGTTCACGCCGAAGGAGACGGACATTTACAAAATCCACCAGTCGGGCGACCTGGCGAACCTGGACGGGCTGGACGACTCGTCGCTGGCGAAGCTGCCGTCGCTGCTGCAGCTGCGCGACGCCCTGTACTCGTCGGCGTTCCGCAAGTACATCGCGGGCATCGCCGGGTCGGGCCCGCTCAGCGGCGTCAAGACGGACCTGGCCATCAACGTGTACACGCCGGGCTGCCACCTGCTGTGCCACGACGACGTCATCGGCAGCCGGCGCGTCAGCTACATCCTGTACCTGCTCGACCCGGACCGCGCGTGGCAGGCCTCGTGGGGCGGCGCGCTGCGCTTGTTCCCGACGGAGGACCTCAAGACGGAGGCTGGGGAGGAGGTCAAGGTGCCGCAGCCCGATCATACCGTTGTCATTCCGCCGGCCTTCAACCAGCTGGCCTTCTTCACCGTCCAGCCCGGCGAGAGCTTCCACGACGTCGAGGAGGTGTACAAGCGCGCGCTGGGCGACACTGAAGAGGATGGCGGCCGCGTGCGCATGGCCGTGAGCGGCTGGTTCCACATCCCGCAGAAGGGCGAGGAGGGGTACGAGGAGGGATTGGAGGAGAAGCTGGCGGAGCGGAGTTCGCTGCAGCAGCTGGAGAGCGGCGCGAAGGCGGCACAGTTCGACCAGCCCCAGCAGCAGTGGTTCGAATACCCGGTCGAAGAAAAGCAGGAGGAAGCAGCAGCAGCAGCAGCAGAAGAGAAGACGAAGAAGAAGGGCAAGGGCAAGGCGGAAGAAGAAGAGGAGGACGACGACGACGACGAGGAGCAAGCGCCGCTTACGGAGCAGGAGTTCGAGTTCCTCCTCAAGTTCATGACGCCCACCTACCTGGCGCCGGACACGGTCGAAGACCTCAACACCCTCTTCGCCGACGAGTCGTCCCTCCGCCTCGCCAACTTCCTCTCCAAAGCCTTCTCCGCGCGCCTGCGCGCCTTCCTCGAGGAGCAGGACCACATCGCCCCCGCCACCATGCCGGCGCCGGCCTCGCGCGCGCGCAACACCGGCGTCGCCCGCCCGCCGCACAAGCACCGCTTCCTGTACCGCTACCCCACGCGCGACGGCAAGGACGACGAAAACCTCTCGCCGTACGACGAGCTCCTCGACGTCTTCTTCCCCAGCGTCGCCTTCAAGAAGTGGCTCGCCCTCGCCACGGGGCTGACGCTGACCAAGGCGAGCATGCTGGCGCGCCGCTTCCGCCGCGGCATGGACTACACGCTGGCCACGTCGTACGACGACGAGCAGCCGCAGCTGGAGGTCACGCTGGGCATCACGCCCAGCAAAGGATGGGGCGATGATGACGAGGAGGAGGAGGAGGAGGAGGAGGCGAAGGAGGAAGAAGACGGTGAGAAGAAAGAGACGAAGAAGAAACAGAACGGCGAGAAGACGAACGGCGCCGCCGCCGCGAAGAAGAAACAGCAGCCCGAGGACCCCACCCCCGCCGACGACGACACGCCCGGCGGCTACGAGATGTACATGGCCGCGGACGACGACGACGACGCCGACGACGACAACGCCGGCTCCGACGACGGCGTCGAGGTCGCCCCCGGCTCGAAGAACAAGTCGTCTTCCTCCTCTACCATGACGGGCGCGGGCAAGCGCCGCAAGGCCGACCCGGCCGTGTACCGCGCCAGCGCCGGCGACGACGACGACGGCGTGCTGTTCAGCATGCCCGCCGGGTGGAACTGCATGAGCGTCGTGCTGCGCGACACGGGCGTGCTGCGCTTCGTGAAGTACGTGAGCCAGGCCGCCAAGGGCGATCGGTGGGATGTGTGCGCGGATTTCGGGGTCGAGTTCGATGAGGATGAGGATGAAGAAGAAGAAGAAGACGGTGATGAGATGGAGGAGTAGTGGGAAAATTAGTGTCTGAGGTGGAGGATGTTACGACTGCGGCGTGAGATCTTGGCGAAGATGGACATGGGAATATGGAGTTGGAGAAGCAATTACGGACTATAAAAGCGGAACCTCTAAAAAGGTATATTTGACATGTGGGATACACCCCCCCTGACATGAGAAGGGGCGACTCTGGGTATTATGGTATTAAAGCTTTGCAAAAGAAAAATGGTGTTTAGAATACACAAATACACAAGAAGTGAAAGTTCTACGTCTCGATCAATCAATCCCAACGCCGTCCCCGATGCTTCCATGAGTACCGTGCAATCGAAATACGCTGCTCCGAAGAGAAAGATTTATACAGACTCGCGGAAAATACCGTTCTTCAAACCTCCTCCTTCATCTCCTCCAGGGCCAAGAAAATCTTCATCACGCGCTCGTACGTCCACATGGTCACGGCGCTCGTCGGCGCCGCCTTGAGCAGGCTGACGGGCAAGCCGCGATACAACCCCCTCGCGCCCTCGCGGCGCACGATGGCCAAGACGGTCGCCGCGACGCCGCGGTCGTAGACGGGGATGTTGCGGTGGACGTAGCGGGCGCGCGTGGGGCCCTGGACCTGCAGGCGCTTGCGCACGGTGTCGAGGGGGAAGACGGCCGTCTTGGCGAGGATGCTGGCGGACATGCCGGCGGCGGCGTCGCCGGAGGAGCCGGGCAGCAGCGGGAAGAGGGCGTGGGTGCGGGCGAGCGGCTTGAGCGTCTCGTAGGAGAGGAAGAAGAGGCCCATGTACGGCACGATCTGGGCGACGGCGGCGCCCAGGCCGCGGAAGAAGCCGCGCGGCCCCTCGGCGCGCGCGATGGCGGCGACGGAGGCCGGGAGCGAGGCGTAGACGCGGTCGGCGGGGCCCTGGGCGGCGAAGCGCGTGCGGAGCAGGTCCAGCGGGTAGGTGGCCGTCGTGGCGGCGGTGCCGGCGAGGGCGCCCGAGGCGAAGGTTACGAGGGCGTCCGGGAGGAGCTTCCGAGGCGTGTGGGCGTGGTTGTTGGCCTGGCCATTGTTGCGGTGCTGGGGAGGGCCGACGCCTCCGCCTGGTGCGGAGAGGGAGGAGAGGAAGGACGAGGTGGTGCGGTAGGCGAGGAACTGCACGGAGCCGTAGCAGAGGTATAGGGCTTCGGCCGGCACGTTGCCCTTCCAGAGCCCTGTCACGCCTTCCTCGCGCAGGATGTGCTTCAGGGTGCCCAGGGTGCCTTTGTAGATGGGCCCGCCGCGCGCGGACGGGTGGGTGAAGGGGTCGCTGAGGGAGTGGACTTGGAGCTGGAGGCGGATCTTTATGACGTCGAGCGGGGCGATGACGAATCTTGGGGGAAGTCAGCGTCGGGGAGCCATTGCGATGGCGAGGCTGGGGGTGAAGGCGCACCTAGACACGAGACCGGCAATGGCGCCTGCGCCAACGACCTGCCAGCGGGAGCCCTGAGGAGAGTGTCAGAATGGTTTATTTGTTGGGGAAAAGAACGAAAGACGTACCTCATCCTTCAGCTGCTCGACCTTGCCAGACATACATCCAGCGGGATCCAGTAGCTCGCGCTTTGGTGACCGGAGTCGTTAACGGAATGTTTGGGTGCACGGATGGAAGAAGATGGGTCTGGTGTGGGTGGCGGCGCAGTTGTTGGTGAGCGGGTGTTGACGTTCCATGATTCAGCGGACGCCTATTCGCGGGTTGCTTGGACTTCCCCGGCCTCCGCGCTGGCCAAATTGGAACGCAAAACGCGTCGGCCCTTGCTCGTCCGTCCCCCGCAGAATCGCTGCCAGGAACCAGCGAGTAAATTAAATTGTCAGTCCACCCGAACCACACCTTCCTTAGCTCCGAACACGTACCACACCACAACACCACAGCGCTCTCTATTTGCCTTTCATCCCTGCTCTTCGGCTTTTAGCTCGCGTCTCGTTTGTCTTCTCTTGCACATCTACCAGTGTGTTCGGCTCAGAGGAAATGCTTCAATCCGGTATACCTCGGCACGTCACTGCAAAGTTGCTGACGCGCAGATACTCTCCACAATACCACACATGTTCGACCCATGGTTCGCGGCCTGAGCAGCCGCTCTCTTCGATCGGAAAGAAGAGTGTGTCCCGGCTATCTACCATTCAGAGCAATGCCCTGCGGCAAGAAATCCAGGAGGTCTTGGAGCGCGACCTTCAGGCGGCGCAACACGCAATGTTCGAGATGCAAGAGACTCTCGGGCACATTGCGCGGCCCCGCCACGAACGAGACCTTCGGGCCAGCCGCCTCCGAGAACTCGACCTGAACGTCCAAGTAATCGAGACTTCGCTCCAACGCACTCGTCGAATGCTCGTTGGGCCCTACGGCGAAGGCGAAGGACGCGCCCTTCTGCACCTCCGCGACCTTCTCCATAGAGATGTCCAACTATACCAGACTATGCTCCGCCCCATTCATCGACCGTTCCTTGATGAAGCACTACTGCAGGACCCATCCCACCGCGGTCGAGTACTTTCTAGCTTAGAGTATGGCGTTGACATCCTGAAATCCACAATACACAAGGCAAAAGAGACCATGTTGCTTCTTAGGCGCGACATTGCCGCCTTGCAGTCCGGAAAATCCGAGGTCAAAGAGACTACCACGCTCGGCAATCAGCAGGAACTCCACCGCGCGGAGGCATCCGAAACCGTCACGTTCGGCGTGCCCAAGGGAGGCTCTGGACTGACCGATCCGGTCAATATGAGCGCCCTCATCGCGAGGGACAGCTGCACGTGTCCCATCTGCGTTGACCCGTCCAGCAAGCAAAAGCATTTCCAGACGTCGGACATCCCGCCTAAAATCAAAGCCACGTCGACCCTGGATCCGGAGAAGCAGACACTGGAGATCACCTGGACCAACGACATCCCGGGTTTCCCCAAGGACCACGTCACCCGCTTCGACTTGAAGCCTGCCTCGGTGACCTGCAAGGACTCGGTCTACCACCCTCTCGAACCGAAGAACCGGCTCGTCTGGGACGGCAAGACCATCGCGGAAAAGAACAAATGGATCCCGTACGACCGCTACATGGCGGACGACACCGTTCTGCACGAGGCGCTGGAGCAGCTCGGCCGCTACGGGCTCGTCTTCCTGACGGACGTGCCGGACAGCGAGAAGGCGGTCGAACACATCGTTGGCCGGATCGGCCTCCTCAAGGACACCTTCTACGGGCGCACCTGGGACGTCAAGTCGATCCCGAACGCCAAAAACATCGCCTACACGCACCAGTACCTCGGCCTGCACATGGACCTGATGTACGTGACGAACCCGCCGCACCTGCAGCTCCTCCACTCGCTCCGCGCGCAGTCCCCCGGCGGCGCCTCCCTCTTCTCCGACTCGCTCCACGCCGCCTTCACGCTCGAGCGCACCGACCGCGCCGCCTTCGACATCCTGACAAAAACGCCCGTCCCCTTCCACTACAAGAACGACGGCCAGTCGTACGCCAAGTGGCGGCCGACCATCGAGCTGGCCGCGCCGCTCGCGGGGCTCTCCCCGAATCCCCCCCACACCGCCGTCAGCGCCTCCGCCGACGACCCGGCGCTGGGCACCTCGCTCGCGAGCCGCGAGCTCCTCGACGGCGGCGGCTCCGCCCCGCCGCGGCCGCCGCGCATCAAGTGCATCAACTACTCGCCGCCCTTCCAGGCGCCCTTCTTCCCCACCGCCGCCGCCGACCTCGGCCTCGGCGCCCGGAACCCCCTCGCCGCCTCCACGTTCGCGCAGCTGCGCCGCGCCCTGCGCAAGTTCGCCGCGCTAGTCGAAGCGCCCGAAGCGCTGTTCGAGCACCGCCTCGACGAGGGGCAGTGCGTCGTCTTCGACAACAGGCGCGTGCTGCACGCGCGCCGCGCGTTCGACGCCAGCCAGGGCGAGCGCTGGCTCAAGGGCGCGTATGTCGACGACGATGTGTTTTTCAGCCGGTGGCGGGTGTTGGCGGAGAAAGCGGCGGGGAGGGAGGGCGAGAGGGAGAGGATTTGGGAGGGGTTGTACGGGGGGAAGGTGGAGGAGGAGGAGGTGTGAGAGCTTGTAGATCGAGGTTGTAGAGGCTGGGGCGGTGCCTCGTTGTTGATAAGGGGGAGTTCTTTTTTTTTTAACGGACGTGGCAAAAGTTGGTGGTGGGTCTGGCTTGCGGACGCTGTATACTTTATGTCCCTTGTGACGATTTCGGTATTGTATTAAAATGTGTGGATGATTGGAATCGTGTAGCGTGGCATTTTCCCTTTTGTGTGGGCTTCGAAATAAGCATCGGAAGTTTATGGAGCGTGGACAGCGAGCGCGCATCTGTTATTGGTAGATGGAGGACTTTGACCGAGAGCTTGCCTTGCGAGACTGCTTTCAAGCAGCAAGGCTCATTCCGCAGTTACACAGTGGATCTAAAAAAAATAAAAAAAAGGATCGATCACTCTGTGGCTGGCAAAAGACGCTACGTTCTTCCTACGTGGGCACATGAAGCAAACATCCGGACGCAGATCAAAATCGTACAAACACGTCCAGACGCAAGATTCCAGTACCACCACCATAAGTATGGTGCAATAATATCTCTACCGAAGTATCGACCCAGGGGGCCAATCGCCAACAACCCCCAAAGCCAAAAAGCAAATCTCAACACGGGAAAAAAGGCAGCAGCGAGAAGAGAACAACCGGGCCGCCCATCATCTCTCCCCACTCCATCCATTCAGTTCCCCTTCACTTTCCGTTTCCTCCTCCTCCTCCTCCTCCTCCTCCTCCGCACTTCTCCTCACCAATCACCATCCGCACCTCGCACACTCCCCTCCCTCCCTCACCCACCCACCCAACTCTCCAATCATTCGCGAAGAAAAAGCACACGATATGCAGCCCACCCAAGACAGAAAACTCCCTCCCCCGGCAGGGAGACGACGAAGCGATCGACGACTTCCGACGCAGCAGAGCCGAAGGGCGACGCCCAACCCCAAAGGGGATTGGGCGAGACGATGCGCGGGCAGTCAGCCTTGCAGGGGGACAAGGACAAGCAGCACGGGGCCCGGTCTGATTGGTCGAGAGGGGCGGGAGGGCGAAAGGGCGAAAGGGCGAAAGGGCGAAAGGGCGAAGGGGGCGCGTGTCGCATTCGTGCGCGAGGTGTGGAGGGGCAAGGAGAAAAGAAGGGCAAAGGTGGGGAGAGGGAGACGGGTGGATTCTTACTGGTCGATTAGGGTGTTCGCTTGGTTGGTTGGTTGGTTGGTCGGTCGGACGATGGGATGGGATGGGATGGGATGGGGGATTAGCGGGGGAAGGGAAGGAAGGAAGGAAGGATGGGGTTTGCGGTATTGGTCAGATGGTGCGGCGGGGGGAGCGCAGAGGGGGACATGGTTGGTTGGGTATGAAGAGATGCGGATAATGAGAGAGAGAGGTGCTGGCGAAAAGGCGTGTGCGTGTGCATATGCGTTGCGTGAGGGGTGGCGGTGCATGGACGACGACGACGACGTCGGAAAAGGGGATTGGAGGGGAACGAAGGCAAGAAGTTGCCTGATCTTGCTTACGCCGGTTCTCGGTTTTTTTCCCCCAGTCGGTGCTGCCCAATAGCTGTGCACGGCATGATCTCCTCTTCATGTTGTAGCACATCATGACAGAACTGGCGACTTACTTACTTGGATGGGTCTCAAGACCGGTTGACAAAGGAAACGGGAATGTGGTGGGTGGAGGTGAAGTACGAGACAAGCACGTGGTGTACAAGATCGTCCCCTTGTTAGTAGTCAATTAGATCTTATCAGAGATTGGTGTAGAGAACGAGCACTATTTAGACGACCGGGCCTCTGTTTTTGCTCCATAATTCCGTCTAAGACCACTAAGGATAATGTAAAGAAGGGGAGGAAAAAGAGGAAGAGAGACCCGCGGGCCGTACCCTTGTTTTCCAGTGCGTCTTGTTCTGTGCGCGTGAGCGTGAATACGGGCAGTGGTGCATGTACGAATCTGGCAACAGTTTTGCGAGCTGGCAAGGGATATAGAGTAGGTACGTTATGCATGTCTTGTGGAAGCTGAGCAATATTGATATGTATCGCGCAACCTCGACATCCTATCCCTTCCCACTGCCCAACTTCCATCAGGCATAGCTTACGGCACACGAAAGACGAGCAAAGGCAGCAAAAGAGTTTCCAGTCGTGGACAAAGTTGGTCTCAAGCAGTGCGAAGATCCGGACCATCCGATCGGAAGCAGGCAGATGACTTACAGCCATTTTGGGTCGGCACAGCTTTCACAAGAAATCTCTTTGCCTTGCACTGAGAGCGGGGGGATGGATGAAGGATGAGCACGGGACACGGGATATGGTCTCCGCCTTTCGACCACATACATGTGACAAGAGAGAGCACCGGGCGACGCAGGCACCCCCCACCGGCTCCGCCGAACTGCATGATATGCGTGCTCGTCTTTCGATTAGTTAATGATCAGTAATAAGTCGCCGCACCGCATCGTCGGCCCGGTCGGGTTCTTGCTTTGCAGCGTGGGGACCTGTTCTTCCTTGTGCAACCATCAAACCGGGCCGCAAAGGTAAGGGAGGGGGTGCGGCGGGTTTGGCCCTGTTCGATCTGATTTGCTTTTTGTAGGGTTCAACAAAAAAACAAATTAGGATTGCTCTCTTTGACCTTCCCAGCTGGGGCGGGCGCGTCCAACGGTCGATCTGGGCCCTGCTGTGTAACCGTCACATGTGTCCTGTTGAACGAAGAAATTTTGCGTAATCAATTCTCCGAGAGGTGAGACACTTACAACCTTGAACATTCAATAATAACGACACGGATGTGAGCATCTCGACTACTTTGCAAACGAGCGGTGTAGAAGTGGAAGTGAAATGAGGGACGGGGACTCTTTGAGACCTGAGAAATTACATGTATAGCATCGAAGCTTTTTGAAGGCCGCAGTAAGACAAGCAGGCCGAGTGAAATGCCGAAACTTTAGGAAATTTGGAATGCAGAGAAACGTTTCGACGGCAGCAACCAAAGCGAGTGATAGATGCTGTCGCATGCACTTTCCGATATCGGAGATGCGCGAGCACTCCCATTCTAGTAAACTCACACGTCTCATTCCCGACTTCCCATGAGAGAGCAAGAAACCACCACCTCCGCTAAAGAAAAGCCAAGTAATGGTGATTGGTTGGTTTTACAGCACCGTGATTATGTGCTTCTTTCTTCGACAATGATTTGGAACCTATGAGAGAATGCTGCAAGGAGCTGCCCCAGGTTTCCGCAATTATACAAGCTGAGAAAGGAGAAAGAGACAGAGAAAATTCTTCCAGGCATCTCCAGCCATCTCCAAAACAGCCGCTGAAACAACCGCATATCTTACACAATCTGGTCAAGACAGCCATGGCTCAAGACAGGGGTGGTCTTAGGCGTCTTCTTTTGCGGTGTCCGTTATGCCGGAGGGAACGCCCGTTGGCACGCACTTTGCGTATCTGGATCTGAGGCGGGCGCTCATCCTCCGGCGGCGCGGCGCTGAGGCTTAGAATTCGGCGCTGCCGTTGCCGTTGTGGTGGCCGACGGTGTAGCCGAAAGCGCTGTTGTCTTGCTCCGACGTGTCGACATCTCCGCTCAGTAGGTTGTTGTTGCTGGCACCCTCTGCACCGGCATAGGCGGCGGAGGCATTCGCACCGCCGGATGCGCTGCTCCCGGCGCCGGCAGCGGCATTGCCCTGTTGCTGATAGCCGACGGCAGGCTTGTTCTGATTTGCGAGGAGGGTCTCGAGGCGCCAATCAATACCAAAAGTTCAGATTATTCTTCGTCATATGCCAGAAAGGATCGGCAACAAACGAAAGGAAGGGAAGGGGGCAGCTTACTTCGCGGTAGCGCGACAGGTAGATCTTCAAGGCTTCGGCGTAGTTCTCGAATCCAAGCGAGGTCATGGCAAAGAGGATGTCCTCGCCATTGACCGTCTTGCGCTTCTCCTGCTGGCACTTTTCGGAGGCTGGCACCCGTCAGAAAGAGCTCGCGTGCTGGGGGTTCAATGGACGCACCTTCGCTGGTGATGAAGGAGATGAACTCGCTCACGCATTCCTGCATGCATTCTTTGGCCTCTTTGGCGATCTTCGCGTTTTCGGGCAGGGCCATCTTCATGATGCGGGCGACTGGCGCAAAGTTGCGAATGTTAGCGTCGCTGGCAGCACTTTCGGGGCGGCCCTTGGAGGCATTCTGGGGCGGCGACTGCGATGACGGAGGAGATGCAGACGACATGGTTCAGGGCGGGCGCGGACCGTTTTTGAGCGACCGTCTGCTCAGGCGCTGATTCGAGGTATGGGCGTGTCGAGAGCATTCGTCGACGTGCAGCAGCGGGTTTGGGGCGCGCAAATCAGATGAGGGGAGAGGTGCATTTCAGACGTACCATTTGCTATAGGCAGCCATCGGTCCTGCTCCTTGACTTCGAACTCGTAGCCGAGTCCTTGCGCTTGTGTATCCTGAGCTTCTCTGTCCATATGCGGCTCCGAAGATTCGTCAGGCGACTGCGCTCCAGGTTCCACGTCCGACTTCTTCGGCGGGGTGGCCGACATGTTTATTCGGCCGGCTGCAGGCCCCTTGGAGCCTGACAGAGCTCTTGTGACGTGGACTGCCAGCGAATAGGTCTGCTCAAGCCAGCGCAGAGCTTGGGCGAGCCGGCCGAGTATGCGACCTGGGTGATGCGCGTCAAGGGCAGCCGGGGCCTGTGCGACTCGAGCCTGGACCGGGCGCTGGGGGAGTCGTGCGCCGTGGATGCCAGGAAGCTTCTGATGCAAGCGCTAATGTAGGATGGTATCGACGTGCAGGGCGGAGCAGGGGACGACTTGGGCAGATCCGTCGAGCGTGGTGGCGCGTAGCTGCGCAATTGGCGAGCGTGCGACTCGGGCTGCAGGCGCGCGAACGGAGGCCGACTGGGTGCTACCGTCAGCCGCGAGGCGCGGCGAGGCGCGGTGCGTTGGACGAGGCG
Organism: Diplodia mutila; assembly: GCA_022560015.1. Taxonomy (NCBI): domain Eukaryota; kingdom Fungi; phylum Ascomycota; class Dothideomycetes; order Botryosphaeriales; family Botryosphaeriaceae; genus Diplodia; species Diplodia mutila. The sequence continues at coordinate 181,050 of JAFISB010000033.1, read as the reverse complement.
GGCGGGCTGCGAGCTGGCGACGAGGTACGACGGATGCGCTGGAGAGGGCGCGGGCGGGAGGAAGCCGTGCCAGCGTGCAGGTGTCGGGTTACGGCAATGGGCGCAGGTGGTTGATGGAGAGGACGTAGCGGCGGTTCGCGGAGAGGGCAGGCACGCTACAGCACAGGCAGCCGGGACCAGATGGACGGCGACGCGGGAAGGCTCCGCCCGCCGGTCAGCAGCCGCGACAACAACAACAACAAAAACCCTCGCCCGCAGCCCAGGGCCGCATGCCGGACATGGAACCAGGGCCCGGTGACGACACAGGCCGCCCGCGAGGCTGAGCCCGCGCGAGTCGTGGCCCCAGCGCCGAAGCCAGCCGCCCCCAGCGCCGCGCTCGTGCTGCGCATCCTCCACCGCGGGGTCCGTCGCGGCCAAGCCTCGATCTCCCTCGCCCTCGACAATTGGCCAATGACCTCGCCCGTTCCAGCGCCAAACGCCCGCGTCGAGCCGCCCTGCCCACGCGTTCCGCGCCGCCGTGCAGCGAGCCGCCCCCAAGGTAACAGAGAAGGCGTTGTCTGGACTACGAGCATCAATCAACGAGAGCATCCGGATGAGAGCTTCATCTACCGGACCTTTGCAGTACTAAGCGAACCCACCTCGTAAGTCCGGCCGTCAGCCTACGTATTCGCGCGCCGCGCCTTGAGCGCGCCGGCAGAGGGAGGGTGCACACAGTATGCAGCCACGGGTCAAAGCCTGCAGGACCAGTCTGTCGGAGTCTGGCACACCATCCCCTCCGGCACGCAGAAATGATGTGCTGTCCTCCGACTGCCGTCAGATTACTGTCTTCGATCGAAGCTCGCATGGCAGAGACAGCAGGCCCCCCTGGCAGCCGGCTTACTGCTCGACGTGGTCCACAGGAGCGTCGTGGCTGCGGCGCACGCCCTGCTCTGCGGGCAACCTGCGATCCCATGACGTCGGCACATCCTTTGGGGGCCCGCCATACTATTGGCGAGTACCTGAATTGGGCGCGATCTCTGGGTACCCTATGAGCTGCCCGCCCACACTCGCGGAACTGTCTCTGAACGTTAGGCGGCGTTAAGGCGTCGATCCAGCTCTGGCTGCAGCTCCGGCCAACACATCCTGCAGCTGGCATCGGCGCGCGTCAAGCCACGAATGCTCAGCCTTGTGCCGGCAGCCCTAGGATTTTCCTAACCCATGCCGCCGTGGAACCGACGTCAGGAAAGACCGTTGATCGGCTGGGCATTACGGCGCTCGCGTGCAGAGATCGAGGAAGAGGCGCAGCAGTCTGGAGATTCGCTGACTTCATTGTACAGGCTGCGCGTCCGACTCATGTGCGCTATGTACAGCTCATCCTCCGCGTTCAAGCTTTTTTGCGCTTTTGTTTCAGCGCACCATCATCAGATGCTTGCAACAATGCCAGCAAACACCTCATCGTACCCCCGGCCTATCACGATGGCAGGGCAGCATCGAGCTGGCCCCGGATCCACCGTTCGCATGGGCTGATCTCAGATTAAGTTCGCTGACAGCAGGTAGTTTTTGCCGTGAAAATTTGACAGCGCTGATAGAGCGTGCCTTCGCCCATGGTCCGCAGGATTCCGAGGTCAAGGTCTGTTTGACTGCAACGTCGCCTCGAGAGGCCACCGCTGCACGTTGAGTGGAGCCGGTGGATGCTGCGTGTTCGATATTATCATCGGTCTTTTACTACTGCTGCACGACCTGGATGTTGTTCTTTTTCTGCATAGCGACGGTGCGTTAGCATGGCATCTGACGCCGGGGCACCTCCCCGTTGGGGACGCGTTCCAATATGATGACGTACCTTCCACTTGTCCATCTCACCCTGCTTTATCTGGTACTGCTTCAGCAGGTCCTCCAAAACTTTCTTCAGACCCTCAGAGTTTGTCTTCAGCGCTGGTACCACATCCTTCACCGTCCTCTCCACCAACACGCCGTTAATCATGCGGAAGCATTTCCGATCCTCGGGGAGGGGTTCCAGAGTCTCGAGAACCAGCCTAACGCCATAAATCAGTGTTCCTGTCCATAAAGTTTCTCTTGGATCGGGGCGGCGGGTAGCGGTGAGGAGAAGGCGAGGGAAGGGCGGCCTGAGAAGGGATGGGATGCGAAGAAGCGGTGAGATAGCTTTGAGAGAGTGCGTAATGGATGTATGGTCCCGTACTTGTGCTCTTCGGTCTCTTGTTCCACATCGCCGATCTTCTGCGCGAGCTGTTGGAGGATGTTCTTGTAGTTCGAATATTGAACTTGCAGCTCTGCAACGGGCGTTAGCGGTGAGGCTCGCGAAGCTCCTGCGTCCGAACGTCGAGTCGTACCTTGCTGCTTCTTCTGCGACATGGGCTGCGCCATTGTGCTGGAGCTTGGGCTGAGGGGGGGTTGGCGCAGTGCCGTCGTTAAGGTGCGGGAGGCTCGCGGTGACGGCGCGGGCGGAGTGCGGGACCCAAAGGCGGGACGATGAAGCACGGCCTTCTTTCTCGCCGGTCGAATCGCGACACTTCCAATCATCGCATCCTTCTCTCCGCCTTTCGCCCCCATCCACTCAGCATCCTGCCCTGATCTACTCTGCGTCGAAAAACCCGTCGCGCGCGCGGATCATCGTACCCCAGGCTAACCTCACTGCCGTCCAACATGCATCCGCATCTGCACACTAAAGACAACAAAGGTTCCCTTACCCGTCCTTTCCCGTTTCCCCGTCATGCGATCGACTGACATGGATGATGTGTCGCAGCCTGCGAGGAGGTCATGAATGCCCTCGACGAATGCCACTCCCGCGGCTTCCTCTACAAGGCCGTCGGCATGTGCAACAAGCCCAAGCACGCCGTCAACATGTGCCTCCGCGCCCAGCGTCTCGAGCGAACCAAGGCGAACCGCGAGCAAGCGAAGGTCAAGCGCGAGAAGATTGACAAGGTCTGGGCCGAGATCGACGCCAACACATAGATGGGGAAGCGAATACCTCTAGGTGACATGTACATTGGGGGGTGTAAGATATGAATGCATAGGCGGCGTATGGGTATGGAAAGTTCGGGATGAACATTTACAAGGCAATGGAGTTTCACCTGGGGAATCTGTAGGTACGGAGATGAAAGAGAATGGATTCAGTCCGGAGATTGGAGCTGCGTCGAGTCTGGTTGAGAACGTGTTGGAATGTTCATCATTCTCCACTTCACCTGTCAGTCCTGTGGCGCAGAGTCGAGCCGCAAGGTACAAATTACACAAACCAGACCGCAAGTTCTAAGATGACTCGAGGGGTTAGTGCGCGTGATGCCAAAGCATTTACGAGGAAGCAGCTTTGCTTAGGATACCAGGCATTATCCTCATTCGTACGTTTATGCTTGGAGATACACAGATTGAACGTATCTACATACACAAGCGTCAGTTCGTACAGCTTCTCCGGCTCACATACGTCCTTCCTGCTGAGGCAGTAGGAGTCTGCACTGTGCTCATGTGAGTCTGTGCCCATTTCTGTCTTGGACACTTCGTTTTCTCCATTCGCTTCCGCGCCTAAGGTCGTGTTCGCACGGTGTTTCGCTCAGATAGGGAACTGCAATGGGGCAACCCACGCTCATCCAGCCAAGGATTGATCTATATCATATGATCCCCCACATCGATTCAGGCCCGCTTCGGCACACAGCACGCTGTCTGCTAAGGCTCCGTGACCGGCCGGCTTCGATCCTTGCTTTGTGCTCTTGCCAAGCCTCCCGAACAGGAAGGTGCTTCACAGGCCTCCTATGGTCAAACGAGCCAAGAGATGCGTCTACCAAGGACATTCCTCCTCTGGTTAGGAGAGACCCGCATACAAGCTCAACGAAGTGACAACTGTGCTGTGTAGAAGACTTCTCCGCTCTCATATTGGCCGGATTGACTAATGCTCGTAAAGGCCGCCAAGCGTATGATACCACTAGAAGCCGTGAAGCATTTATCAGAGTGCTTGCCTCCTCAATGCAGGAGGAGCCAAGAGGCTTGGAATACATGCTACAATCGGAGGTCAGCGACGTTCTTCGAGCCAGACGTTTGTATAAATTCTTCTACATGTTTATGTTTTGAAACAGCGGGATCCACCTCTTCATCCAGCCATTCGTCTGAGTACAGGTCTTGATATCGTGTTCTTTCTCAACCATCGCCATGAAGGTTTCCACTCTGCTTGCTATCGCCGCGGCTGCGGCCGTTTCTGCGGCTCCGCTCGCCCCCCGCGCCGACGAGGTAGCCGAGCCTGAGAAATTCCTTCTCAAGCTGAGCGACTCGGAGGAGAAATGGGTTACCGAGGATGAGAAGTGGGAGCTGAGGAAGGTATGTGATGTGTGATCTGCAAGCATAGGAGGACTATGAAACTAACTCCGCGATCATGTAGGCCGGTGTCAACTTCTTCGACAAGACCTGGACTCAGGCTGCAAAGACCGAGAGCAAGGCCAAGCGCCAGGCCGTCAGCTACCCTACCACGGCCAAGTTTACTTCCGCCGTCAACACTCTGATCGGCAGCCTCTCCACGTCAAACATGCAGACGAACCTCCAAGGGCTTTCTGACTTCAACAACCGCTACTACCGTGCCACTACTGGCTCTCAGGCTGCTACCTGGCTCAAGAACCGTGTCCAAAGCACCATCGATGCTGCTGGCGGTGTTGGCACCGTAGAGTTCTTCACCCACTCCTGGGTCCAGAGCAGCATCATTGCCAAGGTGCCCGGCAAGAGCGACGCGACCATCATCGTCGGCAGCCACTTCGACAGCATCAACCTGAACAACCCAACCAGCGGCCGTGCTCCCGGCGCCGACGATGACGGCAGCGGCTCCGTGACCAACCTCGAGATCCTCAAGGCCTACCTCGCGAGCGACGCTGTCCAGAACGGTGAGGCCGAGAACACGGTCGAGTTCCACTGGTACGCCGGCGAAGAGGGCGGTCTTCTCGGCTCCCAGGCCGTCTTCGACTCGTATGCCAGCGACGGCCGCAACGTCATCGCCATGCTCAACTACGACATGACTGGCTACAGCGCCGGCATGACCAATGCTGGCGTGAGCAAGTCGCTGGCGGTCGTCACCGACTACGTGAACAACGCCCTCAGCAACTTTGCCCGTTTGATGATCAGGACCTACACCACTCTCCCGGTCTCCACCAGCACCTGCGGTTACGCTTGGTAAGCTTTTGAAACAATGAATGTGTGTTGAAGTGGCCATGTACTTACGAGATTTTAGCTCTGACCACGCCTCAGCGACTGACGCTGGTTTCCCTTCGGCGTACATATTCGAGAGCCCTGACGAGTACGAGTCCCCGTACATCCACACCGCTCAGGACACCATCAGCACTGTTGATTTCGGCCACGTGCTCAACCACGCAAAGGCTGGTCTCGGTTTCGTCTATGAGCTTGCCTTCACTAGCTTCTAAACCTGGAGGGTGAGTAGCTTGACGAAAGTATGTGAGAGAAAAGAGAGAGGGGGGGCAAAAAAAAATGAGGAGTACGGAGAGCTAAATGTGTCGGCATGGCTGCAGAACTCGTCTGGTCATGATCATGTAAATAATTGAATGAGAAACAATCGACATGTAATCACAAATGCAGTGAACAACACATCAATCTGGAAAGGTGAATCCAAGATCTGGACAAGTTTGTCCACGTCCGGCCATTGATAAGTAAATATGGTGCAATATATTTGCTAGACCGGCAGATGTGGGTGGGCTCATTTCTTTTGCAATCTACTGTGAGATGACGTCGTGCACGTCGCACCTTTCGAATATTGGGTCCGATGCGTCTGTCACAGTCGCCTTGACATGCCATGATTTTGGCTCTGATACGGTTGAGATGGACTGGCTGGGGCCTGGCGCAGGCTGCCGTGGAGCATGGTGGAAGAGGACGGAGCTGCGGCCTGGGGTGCCGCCGTCTCAGATGCAATCAATCACTGCCTTGCGATGAGTGCTTGCTGTGGGGAAAGGCGCGCGGGCATCATTGGCGCGGAGGCGAGGATCCTCGGCGCCACATCGCGGACCCGCAACGCGTTGATTCGCGAGGCGCGTTGCTGGGGACCTGACGACCGTTGCCCTCGACTGTCGAGGCGTCGCCCTGTCACCTTCCGTACCACAACCCTTCCATTGGCCGTGTGTGCCTCCCTTGGAACCTTTGCCCTCTCCACCGCCCGCTCAAGAATTTGCAGCGCCTTCAACGGCCGCGCGCCCTGGCCCAATCCACGGCGAACGTCGTCCTGATCGCGCCGCCGCCGTCGCAATTGCCGCCGTCGCTGCCAAACCGCTCACGTCCAGCGACGAAACATCCGCACCGATAGCTCATGAACGCCTGAACGCCTGCGTTACTTTTTCGCCGCCTTGTTTCGCGCCAACCACGCGTGCGCCCCGCGCCGAATTCGCACTCGCCGTGTCACCCAGCCGGCCGCGCCACAGCTACAAGGAAGGCCGTATAAACTGTGGGGGAAGATCCGGCCGACGCGTGCAGGACGGCACGCTGAAATCGAGGTTGCGCGCAATATCTTGAGGGTCGCCACTGCCCAGCGACTCGAGCACCGCTTTTGCAGACCCGCGCCTGGGATTTGCGCAGCTGCCGGTGGCCATCGCAAGCTGCAAGGTCCCCGCGCCAGTTGCGTCGAGTCCGAGTACCTGGGAAAAATTACAGGACCGCCAAGTTCATTCGGTGCAAAGTCCACCACATCGCACCGGATTTTACGACCGAGGTACCCTCTGCAACAACCACTCTTCTGCCGCCTCTACTATTTGGCGTCGCACACTTTCTCTACATCCGGGGCGGACAAGGGCGTGCATAAGAGGCAGGCATCGGAGAGCCGCACAGCTGTGGCCGACCATTTAGCGTTGCCGATAAGCTCCCGATTCGGTCCTTTGCTTCCTGCTGCCTAACCTTCGTCTGCCGCAACGCGTCCAGGTATGTCTTTCTAGTACTCTTCCATGCTTTTCTCGCCTTCGCCGCCTTCGTCTCGTAGAATCTACGCGCTAGATCTTGCAATTGCAAGACCCTGCGAGAGATTCCACCCCATGCCTCAACCTCCATCTATGTTTGGCCATCTGCAATCTTGCCGTTGCCGCGGCGCGCTAATCTGTTGCGGCGAGTAGTATCCATCATGGATGAAGAACCCACCCAACCCTCGACGCAACAGGTCATCGACCCGCGTCGCCTCGGGGAGAGCATATCCGGCCTAAACGACAGCAACGTCGCAGATATCCTATGCATTCTCACGCCGACCTCACCCGCCGCCTTCCAAATCGTCGCAAACACAGCTAAAGATGCTCCGCAGCACGTTCTGCAGTCCCCGCCCACCAATGGCTATCAGCCCAACACCCAACCTTTCAGCCAGAGCCTAGAAGAGGCCGAAACCTTCATTCTCGACCGCCCGCGTGCTCCACATGACCTCGTGCTGAGATTTTCGTCTCCGTGCAAGCAGCCATGGTACGGCTTTTGCTTCGGGCGCAACCACACCATGTGCGACGTTCTCCTGCCTGTCGGAGCCGAGTCTGCAAAGCGGATCAGTAACCTTCATTTTATGATTTTTGTCAACAAGCACGGCGTCCTCATGTTGGAAGACAGCTCTACGAACGGAACTATGATCGACGACGTCCTCCTCAAGGCCAAGGCGAAGGATCCTCACGCGCAGAAGACAAAGATGCTCCAACCGGGCTCCATGATCACGCTGATTTCACCGACAGACGATGAGATTGTCAAGTTCATCGTCCGAATTCCGGATCTGAGTGGGTTCGAGGAGGAGTATTCGGAAAACCTCGTCGATTACATGGCTAGAGTTGAAGCTCAGAGGGTGGCAAACGGAAAGCCAAAGCGTGAGCAGAACGCAGGCGTAGCTTCCCGCCGGCCTGGGGTCAAAGCTGTCAACACCTATGGCATGCATTGGAATGGCGGTCGCATCTACAATGTTATAGATGTTCTTGGTAAAGGAGCCTTCGCTACGGTCTACAAGATTGCAAAGGCAATGGACGGGCAGCTACTAGCAGCAAAGGAGCTGGAAAAGAAGCGCTTCATGAAGAACGGGCATCTCGATCAGAAGCTCGACAACGAGATGCAGATCATGCAATCGCTCTCGCATCCCCACATAGTCCAGTACATCGACACGCATGACATTGGGAACCACCTCTACATCATAATGGAATACGTACCGTACGGAAATCTCTCAGACCTGCTCTCCGGGGGCAAAAGCCTGCCCGAGTATCTCGTCCAAAGAATGGCTTGTCAAATCTTCAGCTGTTTGGCCTACCTTCACAGCAAGAGGATCACGCATCGCGACATCAAACCTGACAACATTCTCATCGCCTCGGAAGAGCCCTTCGACGTCAAGCTTTCCGACTTCGGCTTATCCAAAGTAGTAACAAACAACGAGACATTCCTCAAGACTTTCTGCGGAACACTGCTCTACTGCGCGCCTGAGGTCTTCCCGCACTACGACAGCCGTGGCAACAAGAAGCGTCGCAAACCGGGTGAGACAAAGAAGAAGTTCCATTCCTACAGCCAGTCAGTCGACATCTGGTCCTTCGGCGCGGTACTTTGGAGCTCTCTCTGCGGAAGCCCGCCCTTTGAGGGTATCATGGACAACACCGGCCGCGCCATGTTCGACAGGATTATGGAGACTTCTCTGGATCCCACACCTCTGCGAGAGGCGAAAGTCTCAGAGGAAGCTATCGATCTACTGACGACAATGCTCAGGACTGATCCTGCACAAAGACCCACGGAACTGGAGTGTCTTCAACACCCCTGGCTCGCCGGCCTCGTCAGAGATGTCGTTCCAGAAATCGTTCCGCCCGATCTCAATGCTATTCCCGAGGAGGACGAGGAAGACGACGAATTGGCGGCAGAGGCAGCCGAAAACCAGTTTTCGCAGCTTAGTCTCAATGATAGGAAGGCAGGCTGGGGAATACCCAGCCAATTCAGCGACGACGATGATGAGGAGTACGACGAAGAGCTTGAGCCCGAGCCAATCAACCCACATCAGTCCAAGCGCCCTCGTGTCCGCCGAGACCCTCAGTATCCAAGGTATCAACCGCGCAACATGTCACAAATTGAATCCAGCCCTGAAGAATCCCAGAACCCTGCTATAAGGGCGTCTAATGGCGTCAACTCGTCCATGGTCACCCGGCTAGCCGCTCGTGGTAACCGCCAGCTTTTTGGTGAGATTGACCAGACTGCGTTGGACACACCCCGAACGCTGGACGACAAGACGAACCAGGCGATGGCCATGGACGATGATTCGAGCGAGCCCGAGATCCCCGACAAGAGCCCCAAGGCCAACCAGTCGATTAAGCGACGCAGTAAGACCCCGGTTGAGAGTCAAAGCACCCCACGCAAAGACCCTCGCGGCAACAAATCTGCTGCTAGTCTTGATGGTGCTGAATCGATGGTCAGGGAGTTAACAATGCATTCGCCAAATTCGCCGGACTCCCCTCACGACCAGCTTGAACCGCATACCCCTACTTGCAGTATCCCAGGGACGCCGTCGCCATCAGAAGACCTCAAGAACAGGCTTAACGGTTCCATTACTTATGGCTCGCAAGAACAGACACCCAGGCCGACAACAAACAACAGAAGATTCAGTAGGCAGATCAGTTTACCCGTGCTTGAATCGCTGTACTATGATGCGCACGATCCTTCTACCCACAACTTGGAATACGCTACCAAGATCAGCGGCATTGACTTTGCCTCTGCCCGTAACGAGCCCGCGACAGAGCACACTTCTCTCCCGTCAACGCATTTTCCATCAGACGCAAGCGACCAAGATGCAGATGAAGAGGACAACGATGACGTCGAAGTTGCCGAAGATGCTATGGGCGGAGCTGTTCACTCACCACCCGCCGCAGACTCGGGCTTTCGTGTTCCGTCCCCTCTCCTTGGAAAGCTGACAAGCACGGACGACTCGATCCTGAAGAAGTTGGTACTCAGGCTTGAGAAGCAGGTGGAAAGCTGGGGTCGCAACGCTGACAACACGATTCCCTATGATGATGTCAACAATACCAGCATTCCCAAGAACGCTTTCACCATTTGGTTCTTCACGCCGGATATCGACCGTTTGGTAAGGGAGGGCAAGGATTGGACGAAGGCACCGGACCTGAGGGTGACGATTCACACAAACTCGAGGTGGGGCATCAGTGTCAACAACACCCGGGTCGACCCTCCCAGACCGGACGGCACCTACTCTTACGGGCATCTCTACACGGGCGACGTCATTACAGTCTTTGACGCGGGCAAGAAGAAGCTCAAGTTCGTTTGCGAGTTCTCCACTGGCGAGGCAGCCAAGCATCGTCCTGAGGGATTGAGTTTCCAGGTTCTTCACACCCAGCCCTTGAGGTAGGCTTCAGCCATGCCTGTTAGGGTTTTCTTTTCTTTTCGATCTTCAACTTTTGAGGCTTTTCTCCCATTCTTGAGATATCCGGGCTGCATTCAGGTGTATATGAGGGTTTTTGGTGGAGATTCTTTCTTTTCGTTTCCTTTTTCTCTAGCGACGGGGTGGAAAGTTGATGATTGAACCTCTTTTTGGCTTTTCTCAGTCCAAGCACTGGTCATTTTACATGGTGGCGGCGGTATACCACAGCACAAGCGAGCATATCCGAGCCTGCTAGCGGGTCAGCAGCAGCTTTCTTTTCCTCCTTTTGATCAGAGCATCCAGACAAGGCGCCAGCAGATTGTGGGATGCGCCAGATACAAGACCGGAGATTGAATTGAAAATTACAAATCAACTATCCCGCGATACTGGATGCCGGTCTTTCAGTTCAGCATCGAATGTGCATGTACAGTCTCTCATCCCAGCTAACATCGTCGGCGATCGGGTGTGCGATCTGCGTCATGCAATAAACTTTCCTAAATGCCGAGCGAGTCAGGGTCCAAGCTTCTGGGGAAACGGTGAGGGCCAACATCGCCACGTGCCGCAGTTGCACCGCACTCCGCACCGCCCTGGCCGCTGACTGGGGGTAACCTTTCCCAACTTTCTCGTACTGCCAGGAACACCTCTCTCTCCACCTTCCTCCTCCCCAATTGTTTCCCCGCACCACCCCCCGAATCCGTCCTCTCAACCGCCCTCGAAAACGAACGGAAAAAAAAGGGAAAGGAAAAAAAAACAAAAAATGTCGGCGCCAGCACAGAGCAAATCCCTCGGCCACGTCGTCGTGACGGGCGGCTGCGGCTTCCTGGGCCACCACATCGTCAAGCTGCTGGGCGAGCGCTACCCGGCCTCGCGCGTGTCGGTGCTCGACCTGCGCACGGCGGCCAACCGGCTGCCCCACGCGGCGTACCACGACGGCGACATCACGGACGCGGCCGCGCTGCACGAGCTGTTCGCGACGAAGCTGGCGGGCGCGGACGTGGTGATCCACGCGGCGAGCCCGCACGCGGTGGGCGTGCCGGACGAGGTGATGCGCCGGGTGAACGTGGACGGCACGCGGAACCTGCTGGACGCGGCGAGGAGGGCCGGGGTCAAGGCGTTCGTGTACACGAGCAGCGCGAGCGTCGTGTTCGACGGCGTGGGCGAGCTGGTGAATGCGGACGAGCGGTATCCGCTCATCGCGGGGGAGGGGCAGCCGATCTATTACACGTCGACGAAGGTGAGTCTCGCTGCTTTCCCCGTCTTCCCCCCATCCTTCGAAGCAATTGGTGGGCTGACCGCGACATCACCACCACCACCAGGCCTGGGCCGAATCCGCCGTCCTCGAAGCCAACCGCAGCGCGCCGCGCGACACGGACAAGACGGCCGCGCCCTTCCTCACCTGCGCCATCCGGCCCGCCGGCATCTTCGGCGAGGGCGACGTGCAGCTCATCCCGCCGATGCTGGGCGCCTACTTCCGCGGCCAGTCGCGCTTCCAGCTCGGCGACAACACCAACCTGTTCGACTTCACCTACGTCGGCAACGTCGCGCACGCGCACCTGCTCGCCGCCGCCGCGCTGCTCGCCACGCACAACCTCTCCCCGACCGTCCCGCTCGACACGGAGCGCGTCGACGGCGAGGCCTTCTTCGTCACAAACGACCAGCCCGTCCCGTTCTGGGACTTCGCCCGCGGCGTGTGGCGCGAGGCCGGCGACCCCGTGCCCGTCGCGAGCACGTGGGTGCTCCCCAAGGACGTCATGATGCCCGTCGGCGCGCTGCTCGAGTGGGCGTGCTGGGCCCTCGGCAGGAAGCCCAACATCACCCGCGGCCAGGTGCGGTACAGCACCGTGCGCCGCTACTTCTGCATCGACAAGGCCAAGCGCCGCCTCGGGTACCGCCCCATCGTCGGCCTGGAGGAGGGCATCCGGAGGGGCGTCAGGGAGGTCTTGGACAGGAAGGAGCCCGAGTGGGCGTGGGTGAAGGGCGGCGGGCAGCCGGCGGTGAAGGCGTAGATGGAGGGTTGGCTGGCTGGCTGGGATGAGGGTATGGAGGAGGGGGGGTGTGGAGGAGGGGGAACCGCGACCTCCCGCAAGGGTGGGTGGTGGTGGCTCTTTTTCTTTGTTTGTTTGGTCTCTCTCTCTCTCTCTCTCTCTCTCTCTTCTCTCGTAACGTTGATCGGAATGTATGAGTGATGGGCATGAATGGCTTTGTATATATATCGTACCGCCTCATGTATACATATAATCGAACCTTGTCTATATGCTTTGATTGACTTTTGTTCGCCTCAAAAATCGATGGGCGCCGTTTGGATCCGCTACTACGCCCACGGTAGAATGCGAGAAGAACCCACGAGTCCCTCTCTCCAAACATCTCTCTCACCGGCCATACTTTCAGTATTTGAAATTTGATGTTTAGACGTCACTATGAAACTATGAGGTCGATTCACTTTAGTGTTACGATATGATGAGGTAGTTGAAACTCATATCCGGATGTTTTTGTTCACAGGTAAGTTGTGCATTCATGTCCGGATGGACGCCTTATTATGAAGGTGCCGTAGGAAGCAGTTGCCCGACGCTGAGCTGGTTAGCGGGTAAAATCAATACGGTACCCTCCTCCAAGCAGACCGTAACCGCGTGAACTCGGGCCAAAAAAGATTTTAACCCAGCCCAATCCCTCTTGAGTTCATCATCACTACCATGTTCTACCAAGGACAGAAGAAGAAAAGAAAAGGAAAAAAAGATAAGAGCATACAGGAGTCCTTCCCCGTCAATAATATCCCCTATCCCCGCCATCCGCAGCATAGTCCGCGCTCGTCCCGGGGAAAGCGCCAACGGGACCTCCACCACCTGTTGCTGCTACTGCTCGACGCTGACTCTCCTCAACATCCTCATCGCTGCTGCTGTTATCAGCATCGAAGACACCGCCTCCGCCAGTGATGTCGGATGAGTTGGGCGGCGGCGGGGCGCGCATGCGCGCGATGGTGGATTCGTCCAGGTGGGGAAGCTTGTAAGGTTTCGGGGAGTGGTACTCGCGGCCGGAGGGCATGCTGGCGAGGAGAGGCTCGATCGGAGGGATTGTTTGGACGCCGACCTTGAGGAGATGTTAGTGTTTTGCCCTTTCTTATTGGGCAGGGTAGAGGGGAAACGAAATCTTGTATGTGAAAGATATCGAGATGACGAGGGTGATTCTGAACGCCAAAAAGAAAACAGAGAAAGGCGAACGCAGAGGCGAAAGTGTAGAAGCAAAGCGAGAAAAAGTTGCAAAAAACTCACCGTATCGTTCATCTTCACCCACTTCTTCTCCAACATGTCCACCACCCGCCCCTCCTCGAACCTGCCCGCATCGCTGCCCCAATCCGCGCCCTTCTCGATCCTCCGATCCTCCCTCTTCTCCGACCAGTCCTTCTTCAACCTCGACGCGAACCCCCTCCCCTTACCGCCCTCCTCCTCGCCGCCCCCTCCTCCACCCGCCCCCCCGCCGCCGCTCGACGCGAACCCCAACTCCCTCCTCGCCGCCCTCAACCACGCGATCCCCTCCCCCGTCTTCCCCTCCAACTCCGCGTCGATGCCGAAAAACCTGCACGCCTTCCCCCTCGCCGTCCGCCTCAGATCCTCCAAGTACCGCCCCAACGCCTCGTCCACCTTCCCCGCCGCCGCTGCACCACCACTCCCTCCGCTCGCCCACCCCAACCCCGCCTTCCCCCTCGCCGCGTGCTCGGCGGCGGCCAGGCACAGCCGCGCGAACAGGTGCGCGCGCACGCGCGGGATGTCGGGCGCCTTGAACATCCAGTCGCGGCTGGCGCGGCTGCGGTCCTCGGCGACGACGGCCGGGTAGGGGTCGTCCTTGAGCACGGCGATGAGGGTGGCTTCGGCGAGGGTGAGCTCGGCGAGGGCGGTTTGCACGCCGGGCGTCATGTCGGGCGGGATGACCGATGGTGCTGGGGAGGGTCTGCTTCTACCACCGCTGCCGTCGGCGCCGCCGCTGCCGCCGGATGGTTGAGGGGTGGGAGGGGGAGGCACGGCCGCGGCCGGGGGAGGGGAGGTGGTGGTGGCATTGCTGCTGCTGCTGCTGCTGCTGCTGGTGGTGGTGGAATTGCTGCCGAGCCGCTGCACCAGGTAGCTGTGGATGGCGTTCGCCTCGAGGAAGGCGCGCATGGCGGCCGCGACGGCGGCGGTGCGCTGCTCGGGCGACGGCGGCGCCGTGGCGGCGTGGTGGTTGTGCAGCGCGTGCAGCGCGGCGCGCGCCTGCAGGCTGTGCGCGTACGCCAGCGACGCCAGCGCGAAGCCCAGCTCCAGCCGCAGGCCGTGCAGCCTGATCCGGGGCGGGTCGCGGCCGGGCAGCTGCGGCGCGGTGAGCGTGGCCCGCCATTCGACGGCCAGCTCGCCGCTGCCGCCGCGCGGGACGACGTTGATGGCTTCGTTGGCGGCGGCGGTGGTGGTGGTGCTGCTGCTGTTGCTGAGGCCGGCGTCCAGCGCGGAGAGGTGCGGGATGTACTCGTTGAGGGCGGTGGCGACGGCGGGTAGGTCGGACGTCTGCGAGGGCGGTGGCAGGCGTTTGTGCTTCTTGAGCACGTCGCGCAGGACGCCGCGGCATGTTGTTGCGGCGAGGGGCAGCGACGGGTGTGTCGTGCTGGTGTAAAAGTCGTCGAAGGATATGGAGGATGTGGTCGGGAGCTCGAAGGGGAACGGCATTTTGGGAAACTTGACGCGGGGTGGTGATGCCGCAGCGGAGACTCTCGTGATATGGGGGATGGTGGATGGCGGGGAAGGTGTGACGTTGGGGCGTTTTGATGCCTGGCCGATCCCTCGCTCTTCCCCCGCGGATTAAACTGACGGGCTCAGCCCGGCTTGGCCTGAAGGCTTGGAACCGGCGGTCGCTGACAGATTCGGTGGGCGCACAGCCTCATGGTAGGGAGCATTGGCGGTAAGAATGCATGGGGTAGGGTGAGGTGAGGAGAGGGCTGCTGGCAAAATGTCGGCCATCTGTTCACTCACGTCTGCGGCGGGTCTGAAATCACATGCTCATTGAGGTCGCTGGTCTCTGCCCAGCATATCGATAATATGATACAAGCTCCTTGAGCTCGCTGCCACGGCCCACGTATGCACACTAGAATTTTGTGGTGGGCCAAACATCCCCAATTGCTTCCTCTTTCTCCATTCCTGCAACCGCCAATTCGTTACATCGGTCCATCCATCTTTATTTGGGCGCATAGTTCTGCTGCTGCCACATGTGGCCCTTGATCTTGGATTCCTTCAGCAGCTCAAAGTAGCGTTCTGTACGGGGGCAATCGCGCGTCAGCCAAAAGAGAGCCCAATTGGATAATGAAGCCATCATCGAAGCCCTCTTGCGGCTCAAGACCCTTCTATTCCTCATCCTCCGCAAACCGGGGGCCTGAAACAATGCAAGTTGGCGGTTCCTCATTCACTCACCTCTCAGGTGGCCGCACTTCTCCAGATGGTTGACGCCCTCCCTGTAGTAGCACTTGCCCATCTCCTCGCGGACCAGGCGCGCCATCATGGACTTGACCCACTGCTCGCGCAGCACCGCATCCTGCGCGGCCTTGAGGGCGGCGTTGTCGTTGTAGTCGACGCCGTCGAACGTCGGCGGCACCTTGGGCTTCTTCTCGAGGAAGAGGGCGGACTCGGGCGTCGGCATCGCGCTTGGGGTTTCTGTGTCGTTTCCGGGAGGGGAGAGAGAGAGCGGGTCGGCGCGGGCCGTGAGGGAGGGGGAGAGAGCGTCGGCGAGCAAGCAATTGACGACGCGCCGCTGCGGGGGAAGCTGGAGCGCCGGGGGCGTGGAGTTGGAGGTCGTGGGTTGGGTTGGATGCGAAGCTGTAGCTGTGAGCTCTCTCTCTCTCTCTCGCGAGGATCGGTAATGAGAGGCACGTCGTTCGCTCGCCCCGGCGCCCACCGCCCGCCCGCGCCAAGACCAAACCCGCCGATCCACCACCGCCCTGTCCTACTACTTCTTCTCAACACCACCACCACCACCACCGCTACCGCTGCTCTTCCGCAGCCCGGATTTGATGATGTCGCTCATCCTCCCCATCCGCCCCGACGACCGGCTGTCGCGCTTGCTCGTCCTCCACGAGCTCTCGTCCGCTTGAGGGCTCCGGTACTTCATGCGCCACTTCCACTCTTCGAAGCGGACCTCCTCGCGCCGCTGCTCCGCCTCCGCCAACAGCCGGTCACGCTGCCGCCCGCAGTCCAAGCAGAGCGTGTAGAGCTTGCGCGTCTGGAAAGGATGCGAGCGAGGCCGGCAGGTGGTGGAAAAGGCGGCCACCGGATTATCAAGCGGGAAGGACGCGTCGCGACACTGCACCAGCGGGCCCGGCTGCCAGAACGAGTGCCCGCAGGTCGTGAAGATGTAGAATTTGTGGTAGCACATTGCTGTTGCGCTGCTGCTGTTGCCACGTCCTGAAGCCGCACACTCCCATCTGTTGGAGTGCTCTTTTATTGAACATGCGACGTGATTTGTTCGTTGGATGTCCTTTGTTCTTTTGGCACCGCATGTGGTAATGTCACAAGCATTCATCGGCTTCTTTGCCTTTGTCTTAAGCAGTTGCCTTGATTTTCGAACTGTGCTGTTGATTGCGGGCTGAACCATTGGGTCTCAAAGAACGGTTTCACTCCTACGAGCGACGAGGGAGAGAGGACGAGTAGAAACAGAGCGAAAAAAAAAATTCAAGTTTGCGAAATGTTTGCCAACTCCCATCTCACACATCCACACAGCATTTGCTCGATTACTGGTTTCAGCCATGCTCAAGAATGACTGGATGCTCAACATGGTAGAATTTGGGAATCCCTCTTGACTGTGTTATCTTTCCAAGCCGCATCGGTTTAGTAATATCTCCTCAGTCGGCGCGATTCACTGACATGCCCACCAACACCACAGCATGTCTGCCTAATATAGATGTGGTTTTGAAATCCGTATAAACGCGTCCGCATATAGGATTCTACGACCTACCATAGTCATTTATCTTTACCTAGACTAACTGAACGGGGCATTGGAATTGCCGGTGGGCTTGTCCGTGCATCGCGCTAACTGAGGAGACAATAAGCTGGAGTTGGATTCTTGTTACCTTGATGGCTGAGGATGGCACTATGGTGGACAGAGATAGGGAGGAAAGAGAATATCAAACATGGTGGAAGAAGTTCGTACGCGGGAAGAGGCTATGTTTGTCGGCGAGGGGACGTTGGCGGCGGTGGTATCGCAGAAAAAGCTCGCAAGCAATGAAGCCAATGATGGCGATGATATTAAGGTTGTCTATGGTGTCGACGTCGACGGGCAAAAGGCCCAGGATGATGGCGATGATGATGATGATGATTATCGTATCTTTTCATTATGATGGTGGTGCTGCTGCAGGTGTAGAGGAGAAGGCTAAGATTATAGTACTCTTCGACAAGATAATTCTCGTAGGGGCGAAAGTTGATATTTCACTGCGGTGTTGAGCTCTAGAAGTAAAAAGAGTCCCTTACAAGCCGTATGCTCAAGATATAAACTAGTACACAGAGATTTGGCATATCACGTCTTGTAGCATAGCCCTACATGTATACAGCCTCTGCCATTCCACGCGGCACTATTAGGCATTACATCTCATTCCAACGTCAAATCCCAACCAACACATCACCCTGAGCCAAAACAACAATAGCAGCACTCCCGATACATCGGGGCGGCCGTGCGTGCGTTCCAAGACCAGAAGATCCCGCACCCCCTTGACAACATAAGAGGTACATAAAAGCTACATCAACCACTCACTCACTCACCCTTCTCCTTCCCCCCTCCCACCTCCACCTCCACCCCCATCACCTCTCCCTCTCCCTCTCCCTCTCCCCCACCCCCATCGTCCCCCCAATTCCCAACCCACTCCCCACCCCCCTCCTCCTCCTCCACGATCCTCCTCAACCCCTCCAACCTCCTCCCCTTCTCCACCCACCGCTCCTCCAACCACGCCGCCAGCGCCTCGTCGCCCTCGGGCAGCGCGGCCATGTCCCACCGCTGCACGTGCGCGTAGAAGCGGTACCCGGCGGCGCGCAGGTCCTCGCGGGCGACCGTGTCCCAGAAGGGCGGGGCTTGCATGAAGGCGCGGCCGCGGGCGTAGGCGATGGTGATGTCGAGGACGGCGGGGATGTGGGTGCTATCGGTGTTGCTGCTGCTGTTGTTGTTGTTGATGGTGGTGGTGGTGGTGGCGGCGGTATTGCCGGCGGTGGTGGTCGGGGAGGAAGAAGAAGAAGAAGAAGAAGAAGAAGCACCGCGACGTAAAGCGGTGACGGTGGCGACGAAGCCGCGGGGCCGCGGGACCAGCAGGTGGGGCGAGGGCGGCGGGGGTTTGCCCGTGGTGGCGCGGTAGGAGACGGCGGCGGCGTGGCGGGCGGGCGTGAAGCGCGTTCCTTCACTGTAGGCGATGAGCCCTATTGGGTCGGGAAAGATAGAAGGGGGGCTGTGTTAGTCTTTTTTTCCTGTCGTCTTATTTCGGGGGACGGGCGGATGTGGGGTTTGCTTGATTTCGTGTCATGTGGGGGATGCGTTCGTGGGGAATGATGGTGGGGTGGGGGGATCTAGCGGGTGGATGGAGATGCGGTGTAGTGTAGAGTAGTGTGGTGATGTGGTATTGCTGTGACGTGGTCGTGGGTGTGGTCATGGGGGGATGGCTCCCTGGCAACGTGGTGTTCAAAGATAGAAATGTTTGTAGCCGCTTGGCGACAAAGATAGAAGCGGGTGAGGGGGGAAAGAAGGGACGCGGAGACAGGAACGGGTATGGAAATGCAGTTTGGTGTTCAAGGCTGAAACAGTAGGTGAACAAGTAGGCTTAATGGAACTAAGGTTTGGGAGTGCAATTGATGAAGCTAGCAAGTGGGAGCGGAGATAACTCAATGGACGAGCAAAGCGACAAGGAACGGGCACATGTGCTACAGGCGCAACAAAGATAGCAACAGACTCGATCAAAGGTAGCACTGGAGCAGGGCGGATGGCCTCGTTTGGAAGCACCGACGTCCCAGGAGATGCGGTAGCATCCGGGTAGAGGCAGGAATCCGGCATGACACGACGCCATAAATGGCGCTGGGCGGGAAGGTGCAGGCACGAAACAGCAGGGAGTAGGGGAGAAGTGCAGGGAATTGTCACAAAGTCGGACGTACAGACGGGCCAGCGGTTGGACACAATGCCTCGAAAGACGCGCTCCAGCTCAACGCGGTCAGTAGCCCACTTGCGACTGACCAGGGGCATTCCCATGGCCCACAGGCCCCAGCCCAGGAACGGCACCCAGCGCAAGCTCCGTTTCGCAAACCAGCGACACCGGCCCAGCATGCCCGCGCGGCGGGCAGCTTCCTGGATCATGTAGAAGTCGGACCAGGCGACGTGGTTGGCGATGACGACGGCCGACTCGCCGTGCGGCAGGCCGCCGGGGCAGTTGGTGCTCAGCACGATGTCGGCATGGTTGACGCGGGTGAAGATGTTCTGGATCCAGGCCCACACCGAGCTGGCGAGGACGGACGAGACATTGTAGACGGGCGTGGGCGCGAAGGTCTTCAGCGGCAGCAGCAGCGACAGCAGCAGGTCGACGCCCAGCAGGTAGGCGAGCCAGGGCGTGAGCACAGCAACGCCGCGGAGGGTGCGGGCGGCGTGGACGAGGAGAGCTCGGGAGCGGGCGGTCGCGAGAGCCGTGGCGACGGCCATGGTGGAAGGCTGCGGTGGAAATGGAAATGGAAGCTTGAGCTTGAGCTTGAGCTTGGCTGGCGGCCCTGGGGCTGCGGCGTGGCTGAGGGCAGAGTACCGCGTATGGGCCGGGATCGCAGCTGATCGTCTCGCCGGCCGATCGGCTGCGATCCCATGCGATTACGCCGGCTAGGGTATTGGAGCCGTGCACAGTCAGACGGGGGAGCAACGGGGGGGCAGGCGACGGAAGGTGGCCCGCCAATCAACGTGTGCCATTGCCGGCGCGTCATGGGGGTATTATCATGACGGGACAAGGGCGGCGGGCTCCCTTTGCAGCCTCAGCCGGCGCATCACGCATGCACCCGCCATGGTGCGTCCCGGCTCCCGGCGCGTCTTGCGGGGAGGAGGCACGGAGGTTCGCTGAGATGAGCTGGAGGCGTGGGCGTGGGATGGGCTGGGATCTCCTCGCTCGTCAGCCCCCGGCCGCCGCCTTCCTAGCACGGCCCGCGCCCAGCTCCGCTCCCGCCTGGCGCAGCTGGAGCCAGACGGCCAGACAGCCAGACAGCAGCAATTCCAAATCTCGCTCGACAGCTACTGGAAACACCAAAACGCCTGCTGTCGCTGACATATTGTGCGAGGGCCTGCTCCCTAGCCGTGTGTGCTCGCCCTGCCGCCCGCCAGCAAACCGCTCTGCCCTGCGCCTCAGCTCTGTCAGACGTCAAGTCCAGCCCACCAGGCCCACGCTACCCTCCCGATTGGCCCGCCCTGTCTGTGCCTGCCTGAGCTATTAAACCCAACCCCGACTCCGACTCAAACCAGTCCCGTCCGAGATCCAGTCCATCCTCACCACCACCGCCTCCCTTCGATGCGCCCCCGGTAGCAGTATGGCCCAGCTCTCGCAGAACCACGCAATGGACGCCGCCTTCGCTGCCTCGGCCAACGGCTTCGGTGAGTCCACTTTCCTTTTCCTCGAAGCCTTGCTTTTGCCCCATGTTGCGCTGCACCGTAGCGGCCCTCGCTCATTTGCCCGCCACACGACGCTGCGCTTCCCTTGGCGTTACCTCCCCGTGACAAATTCCCGTCTGCCTGTCCGGGCAAGTCCATAACGCCGCCCCGCTGTCACCTCACTAGCACCTATCAGCTTCCACCACCATTTGCCCGTTCGTCATCTATTGTCCCTCTTTTCCATCTGGTTGCCGCCGTCAACCAGCACTTATCTACTCCGCCCCTTCTTGTTTTTCGCTTCCGCTCTTCATCGCCGAAATGATGGTCTCTCAACAATCGCATTCTTCCTGGGGCAGCACGCTAACTGCGTGTGGCGACTTCTCTCCCCACGGACTGCCCCCCGCCGCAACCTTCCCGACTCCGCCATCCCAACTCCATATGGATGACGCCACGGGCAAGGGTGCGGCAGAAGGGCCAGTTCAGTGCGAGGAGAGAGATAGCCCTTACTCTGCTCTAGAAGACGACCAATCTCAGAAAGGTCCCTTATCCAACTTTCCATTCTTCAAAAACTATGGCGGCGACAAAAAGACAAGAGGTCAGTCTCACATACCTTCGATTTCCTCGCTCACCCTGCTGACGCCGGTGCAGATGGACAAGCGCCCAAGCGGCGTGGTCCAAAGCCCGATAGCAAGCCCGCCTTGACGCGCAGACAAGAGCTCAATCGCCAAGCCCAGCGGTAAGTGTTTTTGATCTTTTGCCACACAGCCCCGTCTCATCAGCGACGCAGGACACATCGTGAGCGTAAAGAGATGTACATCAAGGCTCTTGAACAAGAAGTCCTGCGCCTCAAAGATGTTTTCGGCAACACGGCTCGCGAGCGTGACGCCATCGCAGAGGAGAACCGCCGGCTGAAAGAGCTCCTCGCCGCCCACGGAATCGCCTTCGACTCCAACAGCCCCGCCAGTGTCTTCCAGCAGATGGCAGGTTCCAGCTATGGAGGTAGTTCACGTGGCAGTGTCTCTGGGAGCTACAATGCAGGTACCGCCTCGACCGGTTACACGTCACCACCGCCATCGATGCCCGCACGCCCTGCCCCCGGCCTGCCCATGCAGGGAATTCCACCTCAGCATAGCCAACTGCAACCGGCTCAGACCGGCATGGACTATGACCAGATAGGCATAGACTTTGTCCTAACGTACGACCGCACACCCTATCTTTCTCCTCCACCGCAATAGCCACGGACACACAATTGCTTTTGTAACGCATCAGCCACATGCCATGCACCTACCCGGATGAGGTAGGTTCAGCGGCCTTTTTTTCCTCATTCTTGCATTGATTTTCCCATCTCTCGACTCGCAATCCGCCCTCAGTTCAAACAAAAAGCAAAAAGAAGAACGCCATTCTAATACGACACCCTCGTGCTTTTCGCCGCAATAGTCTCGAGAAGCCGTGCATGGAACACATGCAGTTCCTGCTGGTACGGGCCGAGGACAACGAGGCGGACGTGTCGGGCCACGCCCTCATGCAGACGTGCCCCCCGCACTCGCACATCGCCGAGCACCCGGAGGAGAAGTACCCGCACAAGATGCTCGACGTGTCGCAGCCGGACCTCATGAAGCTGCTCGACCTGTCGCACCGCCTGCCCACCATGGAGGGCGAGATCACGCCCGTCATGGCTTGGGTGTCCATCATCCAGGATCCGCGCTTCCCGGAGCTGGTCAAGGAGGACATCGAGGCGGTGAAGGGCGATCTCTTGGCGAAAGTGCGGTGCTACGGGTATGTTTTTTTCTCTCGTTCTCCCTCTTACCAAAGGGCTAGGGGAAAACAAGTTGGTTTCGCATGGTTGTGCTAATTCTTCGGGCAGTTTTGGTGCCGTGATCGAGGAATTCGAAATTCGTGACGCACTCAACAGCGTCCTGGCCGCCAAGGGTCAAATCGGCGCTGCCGGTCCGGCGCTCGAGTAGAGATGACCCGGGAAATGCGTTGGACGTTGTGGGTGTGTGCTATTGAGTTGCTTGAGTTGCTGTCTGTCAACGCGAGCCTGTTTTTTACCCCCTATTATTCCCTATTTTTCTTTTTTTCAGCATTCCTATGAGGTTTCCAGTCATGGCGTAACGACCATTGAGCAAATTTACATCACCATCATCGTAATTATTAGCAACTGCAACAGCCATAAATGCATTTCTTTGAGTTCGCTTTTTTGGAGTATTGTGGCGACTGGTGGTGGTAGAAAGAGACATTTAAATGGATGGAGTTGAATGCGATAGGACAAGTCAGATTGCGTCGTTCTCCTCCATGCTGTTCGATTTGAGTTGGGCACCATGTCATCTGATGGTGGGATACTCGGAGGAGGTTCATCACATGGACGTTCGTTTGAATTCTCTTATATCCTTTTCCTCCCTTTCTCCATCTCTCCCCTGGCTGATAGAGGCATCGATATTGGCGAAATATTTTCCTTTGCCCATACACACACACACACACACACACACACACACAACCGTTGGTAGTGTTTCACTATTATTACTATAATATTAGTACGACGCCTAAGAGAACGATATATATCTCCTCAATCGCCGCGATCCAGCCACCGGCAACGTCTACCGGCACCACAATACTAGGTCAAAGAGGATTTAAGTAGCCCTCTAAGCTCCTCGCCGAGAACGCTATATATATATATACATTCTCTTCTTACGTGGGGCGGGTAATTGAAGTAAATTTCCGGACGTAGATGCGAGAGTTTCAAACCCCGTATAAAACCGCGTTCAGACATAGGATTTCACAACCCACATACGTAATAGAGGCATCGGTAGGCGGGGTCGCGCCGACTAAGGAGATGTACAATGATCCAACACACCCACACCCTTTCCCGGGCATACTGAACACCATCCATATCTCACGCATGCAATCAGGACGGAAACAGTATTATTAGTGCTTTCGCACGTGAAAAGGGGGGACTTTCTTTTCCTTCCTAAAACATTCAACATTAACAAAAACAAGACGGTAGCTACTTGTACTTAAAACATTACGCATCATTTCCCCTCTCTTCTTTTCAGCTCACATTTCTTTCGTATCTTTCCTTTTCCCTCACCCACCACCACCACCACCACCACCACCTCCTCCTCCTCCTCCTCCACAATCTTAAATCTTGTGTACCGACGACGACGGCGGCGACTACAACGTAAAACACAGAGAGAGTAAAAGCATAACGGAAGAGGGCCAAAAAACGCCGCGAGAAGGAAACGCTGGACAGAAAGGAAAAGAACAAGAAAAAACAGCCTCACCTCCGGCTCGTCCCCCATGTCCTCATGAACGAGATCTGGTGGAGGAAGCCGAACCGGAAGGAGGCCGCAAGAAAGCCAAAGCGGCGCCCGAGAAAGCTCGCACAGTCAAGCGCGGGATGCTCAAGACCGCAGGCCGGAGAAAAGTGAAGAAGTGACGAGAGAAAAAGAACGAAACCATACCTCAACCCGGACATTTCCTTCCTTCATTCCTTCCTCCCTTCCCAGGTTTTGTTTTTTTTCCCTTTCAAACGAGTGGCGTGTACTTCAGAAACGGGGCGTAAGAACGAGTGAGTAGCAAAAAAGGAAACAAAAAAAAATTGGAAACAAAAAAACAAGGAATCAAAACCAGATGTGTACGAGCTCTTGACGAGATAGTACAAACGAGTAAAAGAGGAGAGAAAGGAAAAGTAGTACCTCGTTCCACCGGACAGATACCAACGAATAAATGTTATACAAAAAAGAAATCCGAGAAATAAACAATGGCCAACAAGGTGCTGGCTTGCTCGCTTGCTCGCTCGCTCGCTCACCGCACTAGCGTCGATTCGAGCAGTACGGCGCATGGGGTGAGACTAAAGGGGTATCCGAAGGCAAAAGAGAGAGAAAAACGAGAAAAAAAAAAATACACGAGAATATCGACAGAAAACACAGCCACACAGCTGGCAGACCGTTGCGGCCAAGGCGTGAAGGACGGCCGACTGGCAGACTGGGGGCGGTAAGCTCCGACAGAAGAGCCCAGAGCTACCCCGCCAGGTCGTCAGCCACGCTGACGACAGCCTGCAGCAGTCTTCGAATCCCACCCAACCGCGCGGGTGTGCGTACGTGTGCCAGAACCCGCACCGATTCCTTCCATGCATTTGCTCCAGACGCAAAGAGGTATAGAACGAAAAAGAGCGGGCGGCGCGAGACGTGTGCGAGGGTGTGCACATGCCCCACCACCCCACCAAAAAAACAGTTATGAAACCACACCCGTCAGGAGAAAAGCCGGGGCCACCGTAAGCCCAACCAAAGCAACGTATAGAGAGTAGCGATAGGAGAGTTGAAAAGTAGGGGCACCCGGTCGCTAAGGGCGCGTGCGTGCGTGGGCCCTGCGGGAGGTCGTGCGTAAAGGGTGGGTGCGCGTCGTGGGCGGAAAACGGGGCGTCAGCGTGATTCGCGGGGAGTAGTTGGCCGTTGGCGGGGTGTAACTACGTCTGGCCGTGGCGTGGTCGGTGGTGCGTGGCTGGGTAGGATTCCGCGCGCGCGGCTATGCGGAATGACGACGGTTGTGCTCTGCCTGCTGGCCCCCGTTGCTGCGGACCTCAACGGTGCTGGATCGTTTGCGACGGCCACCGAGGCATGAGGAGAAGAAGCTTGCGATGGTTTCTCGGAACGTTTTCGATCGCGTCATGACTATAGACAGAGAAAGTGGTTGACAAATTAACATTCATCCCATTTGACAAAATGTTATAGGGGCAAGTTTTTTACAAAGGAATGTAAGTGGTAGGACGTTTGATGTGCAGTGCTTTGTGTGGCTTTTTTTTTTTAAAAAAAAAAAGGAGTGTAGTGCGTTGGTTCACGATGATGCAGATGATGTAGGTGCTGTGACGTGTTCATCGCCAGCAACAGTAGTGGTAGCCTGCTGCTCGCCCGTCGTCGTTGCAGTCGTCTCCTTACCCTTCTTATCTGTGTCCTCCTCCTCCTTGACGTTGTCACCCTCCTGGTTGTTGTCGAAGCTCAGGTCAATGCCCTTCTCTCTGATTTCATCCGTTGACGCCTTCGGAGTGTTGTCATCTTGCGGCGCAAGGTTTGCGGGCGTGGCATCGGGTGCGCTGGCATCGTTGTCCTTGGCAGGGACAGCTGGGTGTGCCTCTTGCTGCTCTTCTTTCTCCGTCGGCGCCGTCGACGGTGCGGCAATGGAGGACCTGTCATCAACGACGGCGGTGGTTGCGCTGCTCGAGTCCACCTTGGTTATGTCCTCTTTCGAGCCAGCATTGTCTTTGGCTGACACGTCCTCATTCAACACGATGGCCTCCTCCTTGAGGGAAAGCGACGAGACGTCGACCTCCTGGTCCTCCGGAATGGCCAGAGCTTCCTCGAGAGCCTTGATGGCATCATCGGTGGCCGCAGACATGGTCGAGCCACGATGCGCCGCGTGCTCCGTTTTGCCAGCGAAAGTCTCACCGGTGGGCGAAGGCGACTTGTTTCCGAGGCCGAGAGGAGCCGGCACGGCCGAGTCGACCGAGGGGCGAGGCGAAAAGGCGTCCAGCGATTCGTTGGTCTTGTCGGGGATTGTGGTGCTACCGAAGGGGGTCAGGATAAAAAGAGGTCGACAGAATCGAAGGGTATTGGGAAGACAGGCAACACAACGGCGGGGGCGGGGCTTTCAGGCTTACTGCGTGCTGAGGTTAGACTGGATAGAGGGGGTGCTCTTCTTGCTGGCAGCAATCGACGCGGCCTCGTTGCCGGCCTTGCCGAAAGCCTGGGCTGCCTCGAGCGACACCCTGGGCGTGTCGTCGTTTTCCTTGTCCTTCCTCGATGAGGCTATGGAGGCCCCGGACGAGGCAGGCTTCTTCTGGTCGCCGGAGGCGTTCAGCGGGTAAGGCGAAGCAAAGCCCGCCTTCAAGGGAGCAGTCACGATGGACGTCTCGGGCTCAGCAACCTCGCCGATCTCGTCCTCGAGCTCGCCAAACTCGTTCCATTCTTCGACTTCGGTGATGCCCTGGGAGCAAAGCTAAGGTCAGTGTCTAGATTCGCAAAGCTCGCAGGGCAGCGTGCCATTGGAGTCCAAAGCGTAGCGACACTCCAACGTGCTCGTGCTGCTTGGAGTGGGTGAAAGAAGTGGCACTTACACCGAGGAAGTAACCCTCCTTCACCAGCAGCGGGAACTTCTTGCCCTGGCCCCTACGCATGTACAGCCTCTTGGCATCCTCATTTGTGGCGGTGTCGATGTAGGTGAAGGGAATGCGGTTTGCCCTCAGAATGGTCTCGATGCGCGAGGTGGCGGTGACGACGTGCGAGGAGCCGGCCGTGAGGGAGGTGAAGAGGTAGAGGGTCATGTCATTGTCCCACTTGCTCATGTCGGACGCCATGGCTGCGATTTGGTGCCTTTCCGGACTTGATCTGGTGTCGAAGGGGAAAAGAGGCGGTCCAAGTGCTTGTCCGTTCGTCGGAAGGGTGGTTGTTGCTTCTGGCGAAAGCTACGAAAGCTAGGGGTCCGCGGGGCAGATAAGGTTGGTGCAGCGCAAGCACGCAGCGTTGGGCGCAGGTCTCGATTTTTTTTTGGTCTCTTAGCTCAAGGCGCGCGCGAAGGACCGGCGTGGCGACAAGGCGCGCGGTAGGCTGAAACAAAGAAGCTGGGCGGGCAGTGGGGTTTTGGCGAAAGGGAGAGACGGGACGCGCGCGCGCTCTGGCAAGCAATTGGCGAGCGAAGAGTGCTCGAGGAGGAGGATTATCGATACCGGCGCGCGACAGGGGCTGCCCTAGTACCAAAGCGACCCGATCAACCATCCACCGCCGGTTCCTTTTTTGGCCGTGACTTACACCACCTCTCGCGCGCGCTCCCTAAACCGCCAATGAGCAACTTTTTCTGCTCGACGGATGCCCGCGGCTCACTTCCCACGTGCGACGCGAGAGGCGTCCAGGCTGATCCCAAGGCGACACGAGCGCCTCGCCTCAGCGGTCGCCTACGGGCGCAATTCCCCACGGGCACCCAAGGCGACGACGTTTGATTGCAACGAACAGCCGCTAGGCCCGATCCGGCCGGCCCTTTGATACGAAAGGTGACCCGGGCGGAGCTGATGTCTCGATTCTGGCAGCCTGCGCAGATTTCGCCTTTGCAGCCCTGGCCGAGCGCGGAAATTGGATGATGAGCACACCCGGCGGATGACGCAACGGCTGAACATCCGTCGCTCATCGTTCCCCCAGCTTGGAGCGAGTGTTTGAACGACCAGCTTCGGTGTCGCTGCCTGAGAGGCCTGAAGGGTCGTCCAATTGAGAGGAGTCCACGAAGCCTTCACCTCCCTATGACATACACCCACAACACCGCTGCTGTGCATCACGTCCCGGCCGCTGTCCTGTGTGTCCAGTGTCCAGGGGGCCATGCATTGAAGTCATGCCACGGCACGGCATAAACGCCGTGGAAATCGAGGATATGCACGATAAACACAAAAGAAACAGGTATCATTCGCCCGATAGCAAGCCGCTCCGCACATGACAGGAATCCTCAACACCCTTTCATTCGCTTTTCCCTTTCCCTTCCCGCCTCCGATAGACATGGCTATTTCGAGTCGCCCGTGCTTTCCGCCTCCACAGTCTTTGCCGAGGCGGACTTTGGACGGGGTGTTGCGTCCTTACCCTCCAGCACATCCGTATCCCGCCCCAACATCATGTGCTCGATGTTCACCTTCGGGCCCTTGAACCACTTGTGCGCGGACACGACCCACCAGATCAATACGAAGAGCATCGGCGCTCCGTACACCAGGCACGTCCAGTTCATGCCGGCAGCACTGTTGAAGAAAAACGTCATGTCAGCAGTTGGTCATCAAGAGGCCCGCGCGTGTGTGTGGAGTGGGGAGGGGGCACGGCAGGTTAAGAAGATTCGAGCACTCTTGAGCCTCGCTGAGGACGCTACGTGGGCAGCGGAACCAACTATCCGGACGTAGATGTGAGGTTTTAAACTGCACAAATACGTCCGGACATTGGATGCCCACTACCCACGTAAGTTCAATTCTTTCGCAAACCGCTGTGGTGGAGGGTGGGGGGATGGGCGGTGCACGGCTTACTCAAGGTCGTCACCGACGGCGGCGGGCAGGCAGAGGATGGGCACCATGAGCGCCGTGAAGGACGAGGCGACGACGCCGACGGGGATGCTCAGGCGGCCCAAGTGCCACGGCCCGGGTCTGAAGTTGCCCCTGGTGAAGAAGACTCGGATGAAGATCGGGGTGGTGAAGGCGACGAAGGCGGCGATGGCGCCGATCGAGAAGAGCGCGCCGACGGCCAGCTCGCCGCCGAAGATGAGCAGCGTCAGCAGGATGCCGATGACGGCGTTGAACCACACGGCGTTGACCGGCGTCTGCGTGTGCCGGTTCACGCTCCGCCAGTACTTCGACAGCGGGAAGCAGTCGTCGCGCGCGTACGCGAAGGTGACGCGCGACGCGGCGATCATGCAGCCCTGGCCCATGGAGAAGCCGGCGATGATGGTCAGGGCGAGGATGGCCATGGCTATCTTCTGCGGCACGCACTGGACGAGATATGCCGCGAAGGGCTGGCCCAGGTCCGAGTCCAAGACGTCGTCGATGCTGACGACCGTGTAGGCGACGACGAGTTGCAGGAACCAGCCGAAGAGGCCGCCGACGCCCGAAGTCATGACGATGGCCCGGGGCGAGGCGACGTTGGCGTTGGAGCATTCCTCAGCCAGGTGGAAGGGAGAGTCGTACCCAGACATGGTCCAGATGACACCAATGAAACTGGAAAGCACCCTAATACCGGCCGGGAATTCCATCCCTTCGTAGATCGTACCCCAAACTTCGCTCGATGGTGTGAACCGCGGCAGGCCCTGTTCCTCACGGTTCGTTCCAGCCGGAATCATGATGATGACCGCGATCAGAGCCAAGATGTTGAACGTCGAACCGGCCGAGTTCGCCTTTGCCAGCCACCTGGTCGGCATGCTGGACATGATTGCATGGAGGATCATGAGCAAGGTCGTAAGCAGGAACGTCTGGTAGTTGGTCGGCACGTATGCGGGATTCTGGATCGAGGCCGCGGCGAGGATCATGGCAGCTATGCCGTAGTCGACCGAAGGGGCGGCAGTGATCTGAGCAAGCCAGTTACTCCAGCCAGTGACCCATGCTGCCAGCGGACCCCAGCCTGGTGGGGCGAGAACAGCAGCTGCGTAGTAGAGACCCCCGCTAGTCGGCATCGAGGAGCAGAGTTCTGCCATGCTTGAAGCAACGCATTGGATGCCGATCATGGCAACGATCCAGCCCCAGGTCATACCTGCATACCGTCAGCACCAGTCAACCTCGAAGTAATAAAAAGAAAAAAGTGCAACTCACCCGCAGTACCCGCATATCCCATGCCATAGTATCTAAATCCCGTCAGCAACGCGTCCCGCTCCATGGAGAAGCACAGCAGGGCATCATCACTAACAGCGTGCTCGCGAAACTCGGCAGCAGACCCAAGACGGCAAACGAGACGCAGAATGTCGTAAAGAGCGAGAATTCGCGCTTGAATTCCGACTTGTATCCAAGCGCAGCGAGCACTTCCTCGTCCGCATCGAACTCGTGATTAGGGTCGTACGGGACGTCACCGCCTGCGGGATTACCAGTCAGCTCACAATCCTCAAGGATCTTTCTCTTTCCCTCCCTCTGGCGTAACAGGACGACTGACCGGGTAGGACCGACGTCACCGGCTCGTCGGCAACGCTCCGCTTGTGGTGTTCGGCCATCTTCGCTTTTTTTTTTTTCTTTCCCCCGCCAACACGGCTTTCGGTTAGAAATTGATGGAAAGTCGAAACGACGACGGCGAAGAAGAAACGCGGCGGCCCCGAATCAGAAGTCGATGGGCTGGCCTGAGGGAGGGAGGGTTTTCGTCGTCAGCGAGCTGAGAAGGCGGACGACGGTGACACAAGGCGCCAAAGCGTCGACGATAAGTATAAGTATGCTGAAGTGGGCGCGACAAGGGCCTTGGGCGGTTCACATCAAGGCGGGAGAACCCACACGCGCGCGCCGTCGATCGGATAATACCAAGACGGCCGCGAAGCCGCATGAGGCATGTCTAGCCTGGGAGGCGAG
The DNA here is from genome assembly GCA_022560015.1 of Diplodia mutila. NCBI lineage: Eukaryota > Fungi > Ascomycota > Dothideomycetes > Botryosphaeriales > Botryosphaeriaceae > Diplodia > Diplodia mutila. Next base: position 150,085 of record JAFISB010000033.1, on the reverse strand, counting down.
GAGGAGATAGCCGTTCGTTCGTTCGTTCGGTCCCCACGAAGCCCTGGCCCGGGCGGACCATTCACAGATAGAGCGGGGGTGGAGAAGGCCGGTGTGACTTGCGCCTCCGATGGTAAACCACTACCAACTACTAGACATCATGGAAGACTATGCACGCTGGTTCTTCCGCGCGACGCTGCACATGTAATTTTTTGGACCGAAGGGCAGATCTGACGCTTGACAGGGCGTCGTCGTCGTCTTTGGGCTGCGGGAATCTTTGACAGCGGCAATTCGGTTTGTGGAGCGAGGCTCTTATCTCTGGAGCGCCGCCGAAACTAGATTTGGGGCGATAAAGAGAGAGGCAGAGAGAGCTGATGGCCCGCGCACTTTTCATCTCGTCGCGTTTGGCGGAAAGCGTTCCGAGCTGCGCTGCTGCACTGTGATACAATCAGGATCAAGAGGCGCGCTCGCTTTCATCACTGCTACTGACGTCGTTCTTGCTCTTCTGTAGGAGAATCAACGATTTGGCGTTTCCCCGCGTCGAGTCTCGAGCGCTTTGCCGAGAAAGGCTACGGACTCCAGATGGGATCTCGAACCGCCATTGACGCTCCCGCCTCTCACGAACGAGCATCTGCGAATGCAGAAAAACGGGCAAACCCGCCTGGAACCCGGAGCTGAGAGCTATCTTCAGCATCCTTCCATCCCGCAGCGAACCGCCCCTCCGACCGACGTCGGTCGGGGGGCGCCTGCACGTACTCTGGTTGGACCTACCGCATGCGGTTTAAGGGCGCGTCGGTCGCCCTCAGCCCTGGAGTTCCCTATCTCTGCGTGACGCGCGGAGATCTGCTTTCTCGACAAGGGGCGTCAATCATGCTGCTGGAATGGTCGTTGGTTGGGGGGGTGGTTGGTCGGGGTTCCGTACGCTGCCGTGCGTTGCGGCGTCTTGATAAAGCGCAGATAACGGGATCAGCAGCAGCAAATGCGTGTGTGCGTGTGTGGGGAAGCTGGCTGGCCGCTATTTGGTGCGCTAATTGCTAATGAGATTCCCCGACCATCCCACCACCAGCTGCTCTCCTCTACTTAATCGCATTAACCCTCCCTTCATTCCCAGATGCGTACGATGCCACAGCGGGTTGCAAAAGAATTGAGCCCATCTACATTTTAATTCACTGATTACATCCAGGTTACGTAAGTAGTAGAATCCGATGTCCGGATATATTGTATGTATGTACAGTGTTAAACCCCTTGCATCTACGTCCTGATGTTTTGCTTCAGCTGCCCATGTGGGAAGAGTGTGTATTTGCAACCGACTGTGATGCTCTCTACCAAATGCTTGTCATCGCGCTGTTTCGGGTCGTTGTTCTCAAAAAGAAAAAGAGGGAGAAAAGAAAGGAATAAAAGTCGGGATATCTAACGAAGAGAGTAAACGCACGCCATATCCACCAGGGAACCCAGCCCGCCGCCCAAACAGTAAATCAAAAACGCCGGTCCATCCGTTCATTCATACACGTCAAGTCCGCGGGGACCAAGTCATTCCGTAACATCTTCAAGGAGGTATGTGTAGGTACAGCCAGAAGAAGAAGAAGACGAAGAAGAACAATCAACTCTTCCCGGCAAACCTCATGAACCTACTAGCACCACCCCCCTTCTTCTGCTTCAACGACTTCGCTCGATTAATATTGACATCACCATTCGTCCCCTTCTCTTCTCTAACGTTGATGACGTCGTCGTCGCCGCCACCACCACCACCACCACCACCAGGCCGTTCGAGCCGCGCCAACGCCTGTGCATTCGACGACGGCGGCATCCGGTCGCCCGCACCCGCGCGGTGGCGCGCCGCCTTGGCCACCGACGCCGTCCGCCGCTCCGCGTCGGCGATCTGCTCCTCGATGCTCTTCTCCGGCGCGCCGCTGATGGGCGACGACGTGATGAAGTCGACGTCGTCGATGGTGCTGCCGGCGCCGCAGCAACTGCGCGGGTGGTGGAGGTGGTGGTGGCGGTGCGAGGGCCACGGCTCGGAGGGGTAGTCGTCGGCGGGCTCCGCCCACGGCGCGATCTCTTTGGGGGTTGTGGAGGGGAGGTGGCAGCTGTGTCTGTATTGGGTGCTTGTTTTGATGTGTCTGCTTCTTGGGGGGTTGGGGTCCGATGGTAAGGGGATTGTCGCGGCACGAGCTGCTGTGCTATTGTTGCCCGCGGCTTGTTTCGTGTCTGTTGGTGGAGTAGGGGGAGGAGGAGGAGGGTGGAGGGGCTCGAACAACCCCGTTCCGCTGTCGTGGCGAGGGTGGGACTTGATGCTGAGGTTCTCCAGCGACGGTGGCGGGACGTGGGCGAGATCCACCAACGACGACTCCGCCGACCTCTGCGATCTGCGACTCACTTTCGACGACGAGTTGGATGTGGCGACCGAGCTCCGGCGTGCGCCGTACAACGTTCCCGCGGAGACGGTGCTCGCTCGCTTCAAATCCGGTTTGGTCGCCATCTGTGGAAGGCCGTCCCATCTCGTGTTCACTCTGGGGACTTCCAATGGGAGCTTCTGCGAAGACACGCCGGCCGTGAACGACGTGCCCTTCGCTGCCGCCTGTTTTCTCTGGAGCTCGGCGTATTGTTCTAGCGCACCAGAGGTTGGTTCCTTCACGGCAAGGAAGCTGAAGAACGAGCTTCCTTTCTTCTTGCTTTTGTGTTTGATCTGCGCATCTGGTGCTGCCTTTGACGGCGTTGAAGCGATGGTGGTGGTGGGGGTGGCGGGCTCCAACGCCCAGTCAACCTGACGCCTTGCGGTCCGCATTGGGGCTGACTTGGTGATCGGTACCACCGTTATCGCGTCATCGACGTCTTGCGAGGCGACAGCTCTCCGTTCTGGGGCGGCGCTTCGACCAGGCATTGGAGATGGTCGTGCAGAAGGTGACGGGTCGCAGCGATTCCTGTATGTGAGCTGAGGGATCCGGAGGGGCGGGGCTGCGGCAGGTTCTTCATTGCTGGCAGAGCCAGCAGGAACAGTTGCTGGTGGCATACTCGCTCGATTTAGGTAGGTAGCAGCGGGGGCGGGCCAGCCTCAGCTGTGCTAGTGGTAAAGTGGCTTGCAGTGCAGGCAAACTGACGAATCCTTCGCTCCAACGGTACGATTTGGCCAGAATCAGGCGGCTAAACGCATGATAAATTTGGCGGCTACGGCTTGGACAGATGCTTATTCGCGGTAGGCAGAGATGAAGTGACGGGTCCAGACGGCGCCAAGATATATGTGTGGAGAGACGCCGGGCTTAACGGTGATGGCGAGAGGGTGGCGACGGCAGCAGATTGGGCGGCTATGGTGATACAGCCAGTACAGTGCCAGGAGGCGATGGTCCCGGCAGAGGATCGGAGAGTAGCAGTGGTGGACTCCTTGCCGGAGGTCACTTCCGCTCGAGTCGGCTGGTAGCAGGCGATGATTCGTCAAGAGGGAAGTGACGGGTGGTGAAAAAATGGCAGTGGTTGCGCAGACCCGGACGGCTGGTTAAGCTTCGCGAAATCCTGCCCGGAGATCCTGTTGTGTGAGGTGACGGCAAGAGTCTCGGTCGTGCTCGAGGGTGTCCAAGGAGTGCGAGGCGAGGCGGCATTGCGGGCTATTTCAAAGCAAAACACCCCCGGCCCAGGCTGACTGTGAGACCAGTGAGACTTGGTCAACGTTTGGAAGCCACGCGAAACACGCAGGGTTCCGGAACGGCCGCGTTCAGCAGCAAACCGAATCAAGAGTTGGCCATGGCCGGTCCCCTACACCACTTGGACGCGGCTGCAGCTGCGGGGCTGGCCGCGATACGAGCGGAGCATTGTCATTTTGCATCGACCGTCGACCCAGGCAGACGGCAAGAGGCTGCGCCTGGCCAATAGACACCACTCGGGCTGTCGTCGCGGCCTGTTCTTCAGCCGTCTTTGCGTCGCCCTACGGCCTCATCTCATCGCGTTTGCGAATGCCGTGTCTCATCGTGCCTGAGCCTTGCGCTGAGCCGGAGTACGAGTGGCTTGGCTCGACCAAGGCAGCAAGGGGGTGTTGCTACTGCTAGCGATCGCGCAGCAGACGGGAGACTCACCAGGGTCATGCATTGCGCTCGAACAGGCTGGGTTGAGGCACCAAGTACCTGGGTTTCAGTTGCCGCCACAACGCGGGCGCTCTGACGGACAGGTGGTACGTAGCAGGCGCACCGTGACAGCAAAGAAACAAAGGCATAAAGCCCATCAGGCGCCTCGATGCTGTGACATGTGCGCACGTTCTCGCAGCGGGCGATGATGTTGTCGGAGCGTGGAGCGAGCGAGGAGCTCCTTGCAGGAACAGCCGGGGAACCCGCGCCAGCAATCGGCAGCCAAGGCGTGTGGCCCGCGATCATCGGAAACGGTGGCGCCTTCTGGACGTCGGCCGCAGCCCAAGACTTCAGCTTTTTTTCAGCATCTGCATCTGCCTCTGCCACTGTCGCATCTCCACGCGCGCGGGTCTGTCGCCGGCCCGTGGTCCCCAGCCGTCAAGCTTCCCCTCGGTCCCCCAGGCCTGAGGTCTGCTTGACATCCGCTTTCAGACTGGCAACATGCCCGCCCTCGACATCCCCTCCCCCGCGAAGGCCAGGAATGACTCCACCACCTCCATCATATCGCCGCTGCAGATGCCGCCCGGCGCGGTCCCGGCCACCTCCCTACAGCAGCCTGCTGTAGAGCAGAAGCCTCCCCAGACGCCATATGCGGGGAATAACCAGGACCGCCAGCAGTCCAGCTATGCCCCGGACTCGCCGCCCCGCCCCCCAGTGTCGCCCATAACCCCCGTGGCGACAATCGCAGAACTGGCGCCCACCGACCCTGCCGACCGCGTCGTCCCTCCGCCCGCCGTCGAGTTCATCCCGCAGCCGCCGCCCAAGCCCATCAACGAGAGCGAGAACACGGATGCCATCGCCCTGCGCTCGGCCATTGCGCTCCTGCAGATCCAGCGCGACAAGAGCAAGCGGGACATCCAGACGCTCGAGAAGATCAAGAACGCCGCCGTCGCGCAGCCCGAAGCTTTTGTTGAGGAGCTCAAGTCGGGCCGCCTCAAGCCGAAGCACGCGAAGAACGACCTGCTGGGCCCCACGCTCAATGGCTGCCTGGACGACAACAGCAGCAGCAGCGACAGCGATGACGAGGCCCGATCACCGCGCACGTCGGGTCCTCCACCTCCCAAGTTCGGCCCTGTCCCCGAGCCGCAGAACGTCTTCCGCTGTCCACCCATCAACTGGGCCAAATACCACGTCGTGGGAGAATCGCTGGATAAGCTGCACGCGGAGCAGCAGAAGCGGCCGTCGTCGGGACCGCTTGGGCAGGCGCGGGCCCCAGTCCATGTCATGGCCGCTCCCTACTCTCCATTCGCCGACCATCTCGGTACCCAGCAGCCGGCGCCCGCGCAGACGCGGCGGACGTCGAAGAAGCCTGGCTGAGCAGCCTGCCGCGCGGGCTGTAGAAGACATTTTCTGGGTCCCTGACAAATATGAAATCATGAAGTTACGACTCGTTTGCGTTCTAGAAGGAAGACGGCGGCGACGCGCAGCACACGCGGTCTCCTATCCTTGGGGCCCCACGGCGGAGCGGCATCGTGTTGAGTTTCGCGAGGGAATCAATAAAAAAGAAGAAGCGTTCCGCATTTTTATCGCTACACCGCCACGGATCGAGACGCCGGAGCGGGTGGTGAAGTGGTTTGGGACCGCGCGTTTCGCGAGGCTGGGGCGGTGGGCGCCACACACAGATCTGTCCGCGCCCCTTCTCAGGCCTCCCGGAATAGAACAGAGCAGAAAATCTGCGGCGACGGCCTCGGCATGACATCACATGATAGACTGTAATTGCAAAGATTCGCGCCCATCGTCGACTCGTCCATCGCACCGTGCGTGTTCAAGCCTTTTATCGTGCGTACTCGGGTTGGCGCAGCAGAACTTGGCTGAACCCTTGCAGCAGCGCTCAGGGTGCCTGAGTGCTCGGAAGGGGGCCGAGGCGGCCTCAGGCCTGTTTTCTCTGCCAATCGCCCACACCAAGACCCTGCCACCCGCTGCGCCAGCCTGCGCCAGCCTGCGCGATGACGCCGGAGGCCCTTGCAGGGCGACGAGGCGCCAAATTAGGTCAAGTCACCGGTCCACGACACGTCAGTAGTCAGCGTTCGCTCGCCCAACCAGCCCGTTTTCTTTCTCGCAGTACGCTGCTTGCCCCGTGCTGAAGCTTGTTGTGGCCACTCGACGAGGCGTGGCATTCGTAATGCCTGACATCGCTGGTGATGCCACCCTCCGTGGCTTGGATCCTGCTGGCTCGGCGCCCAAGACCACCAAAAGCCCAGCCTCCAATATAATAATGGCACGGAGTCCTGTTTTCCCTTTGTGTCACATCCGTCTCTACAACAATAACCACCAGTCCTCGGGGCTTTATCTCTACCTTTGTTCATCCTGACAGAACAATCTCCACGTCAGGTCCCCATCTCCCGCTTTTCCACTACATCTTTACCTCTTGAGAACAAACATTCGCACCGCCCAAGCAAGCGCCTCCTTTTCCTCAAAACCAACATGCGGCCGTCGGCACTTTTCCCGGCGCTCTGCGCCATCGTCGCCGTCGTTCTGGGCTTCCTCTGCATCTTCGCCGGCCACAAGAAGGACTTCATGGAGGACTACCACATCCTGACCCTCAACACCAGCCGCATCGGGCAGAACATCCTCAGCGAGCTCGACTCCTCCAGCTCCAGCAGCTCCAGCGGCCTCCTCGGCCTGATCCAGAACGCGACCTCGAGCATCTCCTCGGAAATCACCGACGAGCTCAACGACGCCGTCAACAGCGTCGCCGAGTCCATCGCCGAGGACATCGGCCTGTCCGACTTCTACTCGGCCCACCTGATGGACTACTGCTGGGGCGACTACACCCCGCAACCCGTCGCCAACGCCACCGTCTCCTCCTCGCAGATCCACAAGAACGTCTCCGCCTGCTCCAACGCCACCGCCATGTTCCACTTCGACCCCACGGCGGTGCTCGAGAAGTCGCTCAACGAGTCCGGCCTCGGCATCACGCTCGACGACCTCAACTGGCCCGACGACATCCAGCAGGGGCTCGACGCGCTGCGCATCGCGTACAAGGCCATGTTCGTCCTGTACTGCATCGCCGTCGGCACGTCGTTCCTCGTCCTGCTCGGCTCGCTCGCCGGCGTCTTCCTCGCCAGCGGCCGCCTCTCCGCCTTCTTCAACGTCATGCTCGCCATCCTCGCCTTCCTCGCCTTCGGCATCGCGAGCGCCATCGCGACGGCCGTCGCCGTCAAGGGCGCCGACGTCATCAACCAGTACGGCGGCGACATCGGCATCGAGGCGCACCGCGGCGGCAAGTTCATGGCCATCTCGTGGGCCGGCACCGGCGTGCTGTTCCTGGCCATCCTGGCGTGGTGCGTCGAGTGCTGCATCGGCCGGAGGCACACGAAGAGGGCGAGGACGTTCGCGGAGAAGCCGTAAGGGAAACTTGCGAGGCGGCGAGTCGCGAAAAAGAATTCTGATGACGAATGAAAGAGAAGAAACTGTAGATATGAGGAAATGATGTGGAAGCTGAGATCTGTTGTCGTTGTTTTCAAGCGACTTTCCCCTGTTGCAGTCGGCTGTTTGCGACATGCTACGATCTGGCGCTGTATATGACTTTTCCCTTTTTTTTCCTTTATACTTTAGATACCCTCCTATCTGGAGCGCAGCGGGGTTAGGTAGATAATGACTGTTACTTAATGATGTTTATATTTGTTACCTATACTCGCCTTTCCGTGTCCAATTGAAAACCCCACTCGCTGCGAAATGGGTATAATGCTAATAATGCTAGACACGTCCTAATACAATCGATTCTCCCCGATGCCGCTGGGAGAGTAAAAAGAGAAACCTGCTTCTTAACGCCTGCTCGACTTCCCCGAACGCAAACCTCTTCCCCCCGCAATTCCCCATCCAGACAATCCCTCGCGAAGCGTGCCATTGGCCTCCGTCCCGAGGTCAAATAGACTTGTCTCCCATTCAGCTACCGTATGAATGCAACGTCTGATACCCACCCTCCACAACCCAACCCATTACGAGGTACCCAAACCCGCACCCTCTACCCCAAGCGCCCACCCTAACAGAGAGAGGGAGAGAGAGAGAGAGAGAGAGAGGAAGAAGCCGTGTCCGCCAATCATCCCATAATCATCCCCTCCCCCTCCGCCTCCGCACCCGACTCCCCCACCGCCACGCAATCAAAACACCACGTCTCCCCCTCGGGCCCGCTCTCGACGCAGCACTCGCGACAAATCTTCCTGCCGCCGTCTCCATCGCCGCCATCTTCATCACCATCATTTTCCCTGGCGTAACCAGCGCCGCCGCCGCCGCCGCCGCCGCGGCAACCGACCCGCCTCTCGCACACCCGCATGCAGATGTAGCACGTGCGCGCGCCGCACGCCGCGCACGCCGAGTAGCCGTCCAGCTCGCGCTTCTGGCGGGGCGCGCGGTGGCAGCAGTGGCAGGGGGCGAGGTCTTCCTGCGTCGGCCGCCTGGCCGGGGGGGCGGCGGCGGCGGGGCGAGTCGGAGGGACGGGGACGACGGCGTGCCTGCCGTGGTTGTGGTTGTGGTTGTGGTTGTGGGTTTCGGGGGTGGGGCGCTGGCGGCGGACGGCGGGGGCGTTGCGGCGGGATTGCGCGAGCGGGCGGGGGGGAGGAGGAGCCTTGCGGCGAGGGGGGGACGGGTAGAGGGTTGTTGGGTCGGTGGGGGTGGGGGTGTACGGCGGCGGTGGGTAGTCGAACGGGTCGAGGTGGGTGGGGAGGATCTTGATGTTTTTGAGGGGTCTGGGGGTTTTGGCTTCTTGTTAGAGTCGAGTCGGTGGGGTTGCTGGTTTTCTTTTCGGGGGCGTGGGCTTACACGGTGTTGGTGGTGTGCTCGTCGCCGGCGGCGCCGCGCTTCCTCTTGCCCAGATGCTCGGGGGGATGCGGGTTGTTGTTGTTGTCGTTGTTGTCCATAGGAAAGTGATGAGGATGGCCGGCGGCGGCGTCGGTGGTCTTGAAGATCTCGTCGGTGATGTACATGTTTGGTGAACGGTGAGGGCAGGGGCGGGCTAAGCGTGCGACAATGCGAGGAATTGCGTTTGATGAAGGGAGCGGTGCGGCGTTTGGGCAGGCGCAGGTGATGCGTCGTGGTGGTGGTTGTTGTTGAGAAAGGTTGAAGGAGTGGGTTGCACGAAGCCGCCGGGGGTTCGGCACGAGGAGAGAAGGAGAGGCTGTAGGTCGCGCAGAGGCAGCAGCAAGCTGGCAGATGACCGTGATGGCGGAGAGAAAGAGGAGCGCGGCGAATGACTGGCGTAGGCACCACTGCCGCCGCCGCTGGCTCGAGCGCGCCCCCGACAACTCGCCGCCCGCTTCGACAGCTTTCCTCCAAGCTCCCCTGCTCCTGAGACCCGCGTGCGCTTCGCCAATTGGTTGACCCTGCCTTTCCCCCTGCCAGCTGCCACCTGCGTGGTGAATTCTGCGACGGTAAATAAACACCATCCCTTTGTTTGGATGCTACCTTGACTCCGGCACGCATGGCGCTCTGCTGTGGTGGCAATCGGCGTCCGCTCATCTCCACAAATGACAGTGACTGCACCCGCGCACACGTCTACAACCATGATCACACTTTCAAGAATGCGATCAGCAAGTATCAACGCTTGGCGGATTACCATGTACAGCTAGCTTGGGACCCCAATCGCATTTCAATGCCTTTCAATCAAAGTAGATGTCGTCAGGCTTGTGCACGCAGATCTTCCCCGACGACTTGCTCTTCAGCACAATCCTCGCATCATCTTTGCTGGCCTTGACATCCTTGCCCTCGACCTTCTTTTGCTCCTTCACGATCTCAATGACCTTTCCATCAACCCAACCGGGCATGGCCTTCCAGTGAACCTGCTGTCCCTTCTCCGGGAGACGATCATTGGAACCTTGCTCCGCAGGCGCGTCGGCCTTGTCATGTCGGGAACCGACCGTCTCATTTGACTTGTCGCCATCGTGCTTCGATTGGCTCTGCTTCCCTTTACCAGAGTTGCTCTTCTGTTTTTTGTTGGTAGATGACTCCGATTTCGCAGGATGGCCGCGCTTTTTTCCCTTTGGAGTGCTTTTCTTGTCGTCCGCCTCGGCAGAGTCCTCCTCTTCAGAATCCTCTGAAATTTCGACGTCATCATCGTCATTTTCCTCGACGTATTCTTCGTCCTCCTCTTCCGGACCGTCTTCAACCGCGCCCTTCTCATTCTGCTTCTTAACCGCATACGCCTCGTCCTCTTCCTCATTCGCCTTCTTCCGGCTTTCCTTGGCTTTCTGTGTGTTGCCGACAAATTGTTTTCCCTCCTTGCTCTCCTCCTGCTTCTTCTCATCCGTCGCCTCCTTCTCTTCCTCGGTCATGTTCTCCCAGGCTTTCTTGGGGAGGTAACGCTTCTGCGTGCCGTCGTCTTGCTTCGCGTGCGCGCTGCCCTCCTTCGTCTGCCATTCTTCCTCGCCCCACTTGGAGAGGTGCTGTTGTGACTCGTCCTGGTCCTTCTTGTCGGTTGTGTAGCCGCCGCCTCGCTTCTTGTACTCTGACGCCATCATTTGCGCCTGTGTGCGTTTGCGTGTCAGTCGTTGGCCGAGGTGCAGCAGGGGAGGTCACTGACCTTGCGCGCAGACCATTGGCCAGGGGCGCCGCCCTTGTCGCCCTGATGGATCTCCTCCTTGACCTCATCGCGAAGCTCAGGGTCGGTGTACTTGTCCGTCGAAGGCATGTTGAAGATAGTGTTCGTATGCAATTGGCGGTACGCGACGCGTTCAAACTTCGGACGACAACAACGGAGGGTTCGTTTCGATAAATTCGCGACAGCAGGCAGGCGTCGCAAGAGCATATAGAACTGATGTCTCAGGTACAGGTACAAGCTGACCGTGCAATCAGCGCGCTTAAAAGAGCTGTCTCTGGACCACCAGCGGATGGTCTCGCATGCAACGCAGCCATGCCGTCATAGATCCATATCATCATTGAATTGCATCATCGTCCGGAAAAAGCAAGGCTGGCCCACGTACCATCAGAACACCCTTTGGAAATCGGCGAGTACGTACACCGGACATCCCTCCTTCCCCAGGAACGAGATCTCATCGATGATGCAGTGATCGGCGCGGGTCCCTTGCGCTAGGCCACCTTCGGTCTCGCGCATTCGCGCTCCGGATCGCGTCGCGTCGCGTCGCGTCGCATCGCGTCGCTTCAATTAGCTTTCCTCTTTGGGACATCGACTTCTTTCCCTTCCAGCTGCGTGTGATTTTGGTGTGCATTTCCATCGCTCCGACAATGGCAGCAGCGATGAACATGCTCGCAAGTCCGAGCAGCATGATTATTGTTCCCGCCCAGTAGCATCAACCGCATAGTAGTCCTCTGGACGGTCCCGCGACGACTTCTCAGCTGCTGTCTCGTGTGCGATACGCTCGGCTTCGCTAGAGATGTAAAAAAGAAAGTTCGAGGTGAATTTTATTCGACACTGAGCTCTGTGTAACTAATGGAGTTGAACAAGCTCGTCTCGCAAACTGACATGCAAATCTTAAGCGCCGACCCTGGACTTCTCAAACTCCTCACTGAACGGGTAGTCCAAGTAACCTTTCTCCTGCATCGGCGTGTAGAAAGTCGACCGGTCGTACGGATTCGGCTCGATCCCATTCTGCAGCCTGTACACCAGATCCGGCGTCGACAGGAAGTACCTGCCGAACACGACGCCGACATCCCAATCCTTGTACTCCTCATCCACCGCCTTCTTCGCCGACTCCCCGTTGAACCCGCCAGCCACCAGCACCGGCTTCTCCTTACCCCACGCCTCAAGCGCGAACTCGATACCCTCCATCTTCTCCGTATCCACATTGTTCACCACCCGCGACTCCACCACATGCAAATACCCCACCCCCATCTCCCTCAACGCCCCAATCAGATACGTAAACTGCGGCACCGGATCCCGCATCCCCATCCCCTGAAACGTGCTCCACGGGCTCAACCTCACGCCCACCTTATCCGCATCCCCCACCGCCCTCACCACCTCCCGCACCACCTCGACCGCGAACCGCGCCCTCCCCTCCACGCTCCCGCCCCACCCGTCCGTCCGCCTGTTGCACGCGTCCTGCAAAAACTGATCGACGAGGTACCCGTTCGCGCCGTGCACCTCGACGCCATCGAACCCGACCTCCTCCACCGCCCTGCGCGCCGCGGCCCCGAAATCCCTCACCGCGTCCCACACCTCCCCCTCCGCCATCGCCCGCGGCACCTCCCCTCCCTCCCCCATCGCCACCGCGCTCGCGCTGACGAACGCGTCCCTTCCCACCCCCTCGTCCTCAAGCACTCCCGGATCCGCCGCCCGCCCCGGCGCCCACAGCTGGCACACGATCGCGCACCCGGCGTCGTGCACGGCGTCGACGACGGCCTTCCACGCCGCGACGTGCGCGGGCGACCACAGGCCCGGGGCGTGCGGCGCGCCGCCGTGGCGCGGCGAGATCTGGCACGCCTCGCCGATGACGAGCGTGCCCGGGACGCAGCAGCGCTGGCGGTAGTAGGTGGCGGCCATGGGGAGGAGCGGGGTGTGGGCGGCGTCGTTGCGGAGGCGGGTGAGGGGCGCCATGACGATGCGGTGGGCGGTGGTGAGGGAGGCGATGCGGAGGGGGCGGAAGAGCTTGGATGTGTTGGGGGAGGAGGGGGAGGCGGTGGGGTCGGCCATTGTGGGGGGTGTTTTCGATTCGGTCCCTGGTTTGGGTGGTTTTGCTCTCTCTCTCTCTCTCTCTCTCTCTCTCTCTCTCTCTCTCTCTCTCTCTCTTTTCTTTTTTCTGATGTTTGAGATTGGATGCGGTTTCTTGGCCGAAAGTGGCTGGGTTGGTGAAGGAAAAGGCTATGTGGTCGACAAGGAGGTGCGAGAACCTGTTGGAGGACTTGGGGAATTGGAATAATTGCTGCCTGAGCCGAGGAAGAGACGGTGAGGAAAGGATCGATATTTATGGTCGTACAGGGTTGATATTAAGACAGTGCCGGATCACTAAATGGTTAGCAAGTGACGTTGAACAGGAGGGACCCCTTCTCTGCTTAGAAATCGGGGTCACATATTCGGCCGGAGCATCGCCGAAAACATAAAACACGCAAGAACAACGTTGGCCAAGACATTTAGCGTACGGGGCCACGTCCGGTCGTTTCGTTTGGGTTCTTCCTCGTTGCGGGGGCTGAGATAAGTGTGTCCTGCGTTAACTGTACTGCTGAAAACGCTTGAAACGTTGCAGGTGTATTGTCGGAGCTGTTCATTGCTCACTTTGACATCTGACAATGTTGTAGAACTTCGTTCTCCGGGTCATCATCTGAGGTCCAGTTACGTAACCGTCCCGCTAATGCGAGAGGGGCTTTACAAAACGCTAGGACAAAACACGCCCACTGCGTCTTGTCCAAACCAGCCTTTGCCTGCTCTCTGGCGGTGCAAATGCTTGCCTTCCGTCTCAGACTAACTTTGACCCCCGCTTTTCTGGATACGTATTGTGCTGAAGGTCTATCCTGTGGTAAGCTGGCTTCACTGGGTCCAAGAACTACACGTAAGATAATAGCCAAGTAAATCGGGGTTTGTATCGAGGATATCGAACCTGTAGGATTCGCTCTTGGCCAAGATGGGTCTGTCGGGTTATGCAATGGCGGGCAATTAGAAGCTGGGAAAGGGTTCCATTCTGTTTCAAAACTGGAACAGGACTTACGTTACTGTGAGAATGATGTAGTTGGGTGTGGATTTTCCGAGGAACAGATATTCTTTACTCTCAATGGTCGTCGTGTCGGTATGTATTAACCTCTGGGGTCGAAATGAGGTTACTAACGGCCTACAAGCTCATATAAGTTCACCAACTTCGAGACTGTTTCCTGCTATTACAGTCTGGAACCGTCCATTTTCATTTGCAGGATTTCAAAGATATTCGATCCAGTTCTCTTACAGCTTTGAGGCTTAGATCCCGGGACATTCGCCTTCACCTTCTCTGTCTCATGGAAGCAAACAAAGAAATCTCCCTTAATCGTAATGCAGGGTCCCGTCAATCTATTTGGTGCGGACGAAATACGGATTATTTTTTGCGAGTGAATTTCCATTGTACATACAAATCACGAACTGAAACCAAGAGGCAAATAATGGCCAGATTAAAGCAGTCCAAAGAGTAACCGGGCCCTCTGGGTCCCACGGAGGACATTAAGTTCTTCCGACTTTGGTATCTAAGTCCAGTACACAGACGGATTTGTCCGCGATTAAGACTTACATGATCTACGTCCAGACATTGGATTCAACTACACGTATAAGCAGGGCCCAATATCACTGTGATAGACGTCGAAAGGCTCAACTATTTTGTCACCCGCTATGACATCCTCTTCTAAAAACCTCTCTCGGCTGTTGAAGTGGAATGCCGCGTGGAGGCAGAGCTGTCGCTGACGTGCTTGCGGGGAAATCGCACGAACACCATCTATGATTGGAAAACCGAGTAGCATGGCCCCGGTACGTACCGCATTCGCAAAAGATGATTGGAAGCAATAGGGAATTCTGTCAGCTGATAAGCTATGCAGGTAATTGTGCCGGACCAAGTCCCCTGCGCATGGTGCGCTTTCTTAAGGCCGTCAACCTGCGATCAATGAGTCGACTGTTTGCCTGGCAAAGCTTCGCGTCACACGGACTCCAAGATGGCTACAGAGGTCGAGACGGTGAGAACAGCACCAGAGCTGCCCCGGTACATTCAGGTGCCGGAGACGAAACATGAATGTATGCGCCCTGCTGGAATTTTGTGGTGTAATCATGTTGTTGATTTGAATCGACAGTGGATTGGGCGGACCTTGCGACTCTTGATTTATCACAATTCGATCTTCCTGGAGGCAAGCAAAAGTTGGCTGATCAGCTCTTCAATGCCATCCAGAATGTTGGTGAGTGCGGCGCGTCCAACGGCGGCAACAATTGCTCACGCGAACCAGGCTTCTTCTACATCACCAACTTCGGACTGACGCAAGAAGAGGTGGACCATCAATTCGCCATCGGCAAAGAACTCTTCCAACTTCCCATGGAAGAGAAGCTGAAGTACCGGGCCAACCTGGAAGAGGGAGGCTACAACGGCTACAAGCCACTGGGCCTGCGAGAAATCCGACCAGGCAAGTTCGACAACACGGAGATTTACAACATCCCCAAGTTCATCCCCGCCTACGAGCAGCTGGATCACCCGGCCATCATCAAGCAGCACAAACCCGAAATCGAGCGGTTCGCGCGGCACATCTTCGACTCGATCGTGCAGAAGCTGCTCGTGCTCGTCGCCATCGTGCTGGAGCTGCCGGAGGACTATTTTCTCGAGCGGCACCGGTACGCGGACCGGAGCGACTGCCACCTGCGGTACATGAAGTACCACAAGCGCAGCGCGGAGGAGAATGCGGAGCTGGAGAACGTGTGGGTGAAGGGGCACACGGACTTCGGCAGCCTGACGCTGCTGTTCCGGCAGCCCGTGGCGTCGCTGCAGGTGCGCACGCCGCAGGGCGAGTGGAAGTACGTCAAGCCGCACCCGGCGAGCATCACGGTCAACCTGGCGGATTACTTGGATTTCGTCACCAACGGGTTTCTGAGGAGCAGCGTGCACCGCGTCGTTGCGCCGCCGCCGGACCAGGCCGACGTCGATCGGCACGGCGTGCTGTACTTTGTCAGGCCGACGGATGATACGGAGCTGCGGCCGGTGGAGAGCGGCGTGTTGGAGAAATTGGGGTACGACCAGGTCAAGGACGAGGCGGCGGTGGGCATCACGGCGGGGCAGTGGGTGAAGGGTAGGGTCAAGACGAACGTGATGAAGGTGCCGGAGAAGGGGAGGAACGAGCACGTTATCGTCAATGGCGTCAAAGCGACTTACTACGACTGAGCACGAAATGGAAAAAGATGAGACGGGAAGGAAGACGAGGGACGCGGGGTTGACAGGTTGACAGCAGTGATTGGTCCGTGCGGGGAGCTTGGGTGGGCTGGGCGTCATTGAGCTGACAGCTTCCATCTGTTATTTCCGATGCACAATATAAATATTATCATCGGCATCATGGGCCAGATGGTCGCACACCGTCTCCCTCACCATGCAGGCCCTCCATCGCAGCTGCCGGCGTCACATCGCGGGGCTCCCTCGCCACTGCAACCGCTCGCAATTTATCAGCCGGGCGGGGTTAAGGCTGCCGGAGAAAGCTATAGCTCCGCCGCCAATTATTCATGACGTGCTGCTCAAATCCCACTTTTCGACAACACGGTACAGACAAACAATCTCTTCTTCACTCCCCAGCTCGACAACTCACTCAATTCTCCCCCAGCAACCTCTTCGACCGCCCGCCCACCGAAACAATGGCCGTCCGCAGCGTTTTCGACCCCAAGGACATGCCTTTCAGGCACCTGGGCCCCACCGGCCTCAAGGTCTCCGTCTTCTCCCTCGGCGGCTGGCTGACCTACGGCGGCACCCAGAAGGGCAACATCGTCAAGGAGTGCCTGCAGGCCGCCTGGGACAACGGCATCAACTTCTTCGACACCGCCGAGGTCTACGCCAACGGCCAGTGCGAGATCGAGATGGGCCAGGCCCTGAAGGAGCTCGACTGGCCCAGGGACGAGTACGTCCTGTCCACCAAGGTCTTCTTTGGCACCGGTAGGAAGGAGCCCAACACCCGCGGCCTCTCGCGCAAGCACGTCGTCGAGGGCCTCAAGTCCTGCCTGGAGCGCCTGCAGCAGCCTTACGTCGACATCGTCCTCGCTCACCGTCCTGACGTCGGGTACTGTCCCCCGTATTCTCGTATCCATTCAGCCTGAATGCTGACCAATCCCAGCACCCCGATGAAGGAGATTGTCGAGGGCTTCACCCAGGTCATCCGCAACCTAAACCTCGCTTACTACTGGGGTACGTCCCAATTGCCTAATCCGTGCGTGGCGCTTTGCTGACCCAACCTTCCAGGCACCTCGGAGTGGAGCGCCGCCCAGATCACCGAGGCCACCTTGATCGCCGAGAAGTACAACCTCATCGCGCCCATCGCCGAGCAGCCGCAGTACAACGCCTTCCACCGCGAGCGCTTCGAGGTCGAGTACGAGCCGCTGTTCAAGCAGTTCCAGTACGGCACCACCATCTGGAGCCCGCTGGCGTCGGGCCTCCTGACGGGCAAGTACAACGACGGCATCCCCGAGGACTCGCGCTTCGCCAACAACAAGGCCTTCTTCGAGAACACGATCAAGTCGCTCAAGGAGCCCGAGGGCCAGGCCAAGATCGAGAAGGTCAAGAAGCTGACGGCCGTCGCCGAGCGCCTGGGCGGCACCACCACCCAGCTCGCCCTCGCCTGGGCCGCCAAGAACCCCAATGTCAGCACCGTCATCCTCGGCGCCACAAAGGTCGACCAGATCCACGACAACTGCAAGGCCCTGAAGCTGCTCGACAAGCTCACCCCCGAGGTCTTGGAGGAGATCGAGACCATCTTGGACAACAAGCCCACCCCCAAGCCCTCTTTCGGCCGGGACAGGTAAGCTGTGAGTAGTACATGTGGGGAGATCTTTTTTGCGTTAACCCGTCTTCTGACTTGTTGCAGGTTGACGCAGGCGAAGCTGTAAGCTGGTTTGACGAATGATGAAAATTTATCTTAAGCAAAAGAGAAAGACGGAAGAATAATCAGGCATGTTAGCCAGTTGAGTTCCCTTCACTCTAGGTGACTTCAGCGAAGAATACAAACACGGGTAGATTCAGTCCCCAATACAGTGCCCCAGTTGCGAATTTCAATACCTGTCGTGTGTAACTTTTTTTTCTGTCCTCCGACTAATTCAGATCCCTGTAAGATTGTGTAAGCTCAATGAGGTATTACGTTTCAGGCGCCTATCTGAGTTCAGCCATATAATCTGCAAAGGAAGGACTGAAAATAGGTTAACCGTCTGGGAGTACTCGAGCTATATGGTCATTGCAATTGTTCGCCTAGTTCCCCTCCAATACAGATGCTGGGTCAAACCCTTACGAGATACCTGCGATGAATAGACGCTGAGGGGTTGCAGACATAATTTAGGAGATTCTTGCTGATCGGCGGAAGGTCCTCGTCTACAAGTGTGTCACGGATGAAAGCCTGCGGCGACCCGGCATAGTAAAGTAATCTGAGGTATAATCCGAGAAGCTGGCAAGTCTTTTCAAACGAGATACTGACAGGGTATGTGGCATGCACGGCAAGGGAAAAGGCATGTGCTACCGGCCGTTTGCCCTCACGGATTTTAAGCCGGAAAGCCCGGATTCTTAGCACTCAAACAGGACACGATTGGCAGGTGGGTGACAAACCATAGAGCTTCATGCTCCTCGAGAGCCGATCACATAGATCGACATCGCAGTAAACATGCCATCACGACAAGGATGTGCTACTTCGACCTTCCCTCCCTGCATCTACTTCGATTTCCCGAAGTTCATCCTCGGCCGATGCTCCTCAGGCAGGCCATCCACTCACACACCACACTTTCCACACTTCGGGCGAAACACCCCGGACATAGGCACATTAAGGTTCCGAAGCCACCCGTCAAGCCTCCGTCGATCATGTATCTCCGTCTTATCTCCCACCGATGTTTCTCACGTCACGCTTCGTGGAGCCATGACTGCCTATTCAGGAAAGCGTTTGTACGCACAGCCTCCCAGACTCCCTTGGCTGATATCACAGTGATTCTATGAGATGCGGCTGTGCCATCTTCTGGTCTCCCCATTACGCGTATGCGTGGGAACCGGAGCTTTGGGAACAGAGAAGAGGGACGAACCATCAGGAAGCTGGGAAAAGCAAGGAGCACACCATCCAAGCAATAAATACCTGCCTAGAGAACGCGAAACATATCGTGTCTCTCCAGCATCACCACCGCTCCTCTCATTCCATTTCAGAAGCGAACCGATTCCGAAACACATCCCCCCCGGCGCTCCTGATAACCGCCGTATCACGAGACGAAAAGCAATGGCGCTCAACGCCACCGCGACCACGATGCGCGGCGTCATCTACAACGGCGTCCCCTACCAGGTCAACGTGACGGACCTGCCCGTCCCGACGCTCGCTCCCGGCGTCGGCACCGACGCCATCGTGCGGCTCACGCACGCCGCCATCTGCGGCTCCGACCTGCACATGTACCACGGCGTGCAGGGCGCGGCGGAGGCGCCGTGGGTCATGGGCCACGAGGGCGTTGGCTACATCACGGAGCTCGGCGACGCCGTGACGTCGCTCGCGGTGGGCGACTACGTCGTCATCCCGGACACGCTGGCGTCGGGGCATCTGGAGATGGATCCGGGAGCGGTGGCGTTGGAGGCGTTTGGGTTGGGGGCTGATGGGATAGGAGGGCTGCAGGGTAAGTTGGGTGCTTCTTTTTCGTTTTCTTTCCTCGTTCTCTTTTTCTTTTCTTGCTCCTTCTTTTCCTCCTTGTCTTCCTCCTTCACTTTCCTCCTCCTTCACTCCCCCCCGGTTCCTTCTTCTCCTTCCACTTCTTTCCCGCCTCTTCATCTCCCTCTTCTTGGACAAAGAGAAGCCGAGAAAGGGAAACACAGCACCGCCAGAGACACCCCCTCTCGACACCATTTTCAAAAACAAACAGAGAACTCCAAAAGACACCCACAACTTACACCTCCAATCCCCACAGCCGAATACGCCCGCGTCCCCCAAGCCGAAACCAACCTCATCCCCGCCCCGCAGCTGACGCGCCTCGCCGCGCAAAACACCACCAACGCCACCCTCGAGCGCGACTACGTCACGACCTCGGACATCTTCGCCACGGGGTGGTCCGTCCTCACCTTCGCCAACTTCGAGCCGGGCGACACCGTCGCCATCTTCGGCGCGGGGCCCGTCGGGCTGCTCGCCGCCTACTCGGCCAAGCTCCGCGGCGCCTCGCGCGTCTACAGCGTCGACCGCACGCCCGCGCGCCTGCAGCACGCGGAGGCCATCGGCGCCATCCCCATCAACTTCGCCGAGAGCGACGCGGTGCGGCAGATCCTCGCGCGCGAACCCACCGGTGTTAGAAGAGCCGTCGACTGCGTGGGCATGGAGGCGGTCGGGGCGGACGGCGCGCTGGACCCGGCGATCGTGACGAGGCAGATGGTCGCGGTGACGGGGGCGGGCGGCGGCGTCGGCCAGATCGGCGTGTGGATGGCGCAGAACGCGACGGCGGCGGCGCCCAACGCGGCGGAGATCGACCCGGACATCTCGTTCCCGCTGTCCGACTTCTTCGGCAAGGGGCTGAGCTTGAGGTCCGGCATCGTGGATCCGAAGGCGCTCGCGCCCGAGCTGGTGAGGTTGATCGAGGACGGCGTGGCGAGCCCGGCGAGCCAGATTCAGACGGCCGTGATTGGGATCGAGGAGGCGCCGGAGTATTATAGGAGGTTTGATGGGCATGAGGAGGTTAAGGTGTTTATCAGGTTTCCGTGAGGGGGGGGGGGGGGGGGGGGGGGGGGGGGGGGGGGGGGGGGGGGTGGGGTGGGGTGGGGGGGGGGGGGGGGGGGGGGGGGGGGGGGGGGTGGGGGTCTCATGCATATCTGTTTTTGAAACTCTTTAGACGTTGGGGTATTGACTGGATGCGCTGTACTAGCTCTTCTGACCCCCTCCTATCTCTCCCCTCCCTTCTACTTCGTCATAAGCCATCTTATTTACAGGGTTTGTCTCCTGGGCTCTGACTTTTAAGTCTCATGGATATCTTCAACTCATCTTTGCAAAAGATAAAAAACAAAACAAAAACAAAACAAACATTTGCAGTGTCGAAGCCGAGAAGGAACAGAATGAACCATAGCTAGATAGCTACTTAATCAAAAAAAAAAAAAAAACCCCTCACGAAAAGCGTGCGTATGAACACCTAGCAAACACCGACCGGCTCGCACGACTGACACTAAACAACATCTAGCATGTTTATCCATGGGGAACATGAATTGGGGGTGGCAATATCATCCTCATACGTCGCCCATATCGCGCAGTGGGACGGGCGCGTACCCAGCCTCCTCCCTCTCCCTCTTCCTTTCGGTCCAGAAGCTCTTGACCCAAGCCACAGCGCCGGCGACGAAGCCCTTGTCACTGCTCCGCTTGGCGGCGTCTGACGACTTGCCCTCGGCGGCCTCGAGCGCCGCGGCGGCGGGGTCGAGGTTCTCGAGGCTCATCCAACTGGGGCGACGCCACCAGCGCAGGGCGAGCGAGGACGCGACGACAGAGACGGAAGAGCAGGCCATGGCGGCGCCTGCGGCCATTGGGTGCAGCGACAAGCCCCAGGGGAGGAAGAAGCCCATGGCGAAGGGCAGGCCGATGACGTTGTAGCCGCACGCCCACAGCAAGTTCAGCTTGATGCGGCGGAAGATGGTCTGCGACAGGTGCAGCGACGCCGGGATCGAGAGCAGGTCGTTGGGCGTCATGAGGACGACCGACGCCGCCTCCATCGCGATGTCGGTGCCCGACGCGAGCGAGATGCCGACGGCGGCCGTGGCGAGCGCGGGCGAGTCGTTGATGCCGTCGCCGACCATGGCGACGACGTGACCCTGGCCGCCTTGCGCGAGCGGTCGCTGGAGCTCCTCGATGATTTCTTGCTTGGTCGAGGGCGTGGCGCTGGCGTAGACGTTGGAAGATGGGATACCGACCGCCTTGGCGACTGCTAGCGCAGGAGCTTTCTGGTCGCCGGTTACGATCGAGGCACTGACGCCAAGGCGGCGAAGCGCGCGGATCGTTGCGCGGGCGGTAGGCTTGAGGGTATCGGAGAGCGAGATGGTGCCGGTGAAAGTGGTGTCAATAGCGGTGTGGATGGTGGTGACGCCGGTAGATCCGAGGCCTTCGTTGCTTTCCGTATCACTAGAAAAGGCGGCGGTTTCTTCAGAAGATGCCGGGACATCAACACCTTGTGATCGCAGGAAGTCTGCGTTGCCGATAAGAACGCGGTATCTCTTCTGGTCTGGAGAGATAGCAGCTTCAACATTCGCGGAGATACCCTTTCCAACGGTAGCTTCGAAGTCGCCAGCACTGCCATCAAGGGCTCCATCTTCACCAAGGCCGAGGTTGTCCTTCGCAGCCATGACGACAGCGCGTGCAATAGGATGCTCGCTGCTCATCTCGGCAAGGCCGATCAAGGTCCACCACAGGCGCTCCTTGGGCTTCGAGTTGGTCCATCCGCCACGAATATCAGCGCCAGATACGCTCATCTTTCCAACAGTGAGCGTGCCGGTCTTGTCCAGAACGACATGGGTGACCTTGGTAGCCATTTCCAGTGCAGCACCACCCTTGACCAAAATACCTTGCTCTGCACCGACACCAGTTCCAACCATGACAGCGGTAGGAGTGCTGAGTCCTAGAGCACATGGGCATGCGAAAACAATGACGGAAATGCAAAGTTTCACGCAGACCATGAGCCTACCGCCACTTGCGTGGTCCAAGAAAACCTTGGGCGGGTTCGGGAGCGCGTGGCTAAGAACCATCCAGGCGACGAACGTTGCCATGCCGAGAGTGACGATGACCGGGACGAAGTAGCCTGCGACAAGATCGGCCAGACGCTGAATGGGCGCGCGAGTAGTCTGGGCTTCCTGGACAAGGCGAACGATCTGGGAAAGTTGGGTGTCACGACCTGCGCGCGTGACGATGAAGTCCACGCGTCCAGCGCCATTGACCGTGCCCGCCATGAGACCCTGGCCGTTCTTCTTGAGAATGGGCATGGCCTCACCGGTAACCATACTCTCGTCGACGTAACTTTCGCCACGAGTAACAGTACCGTCAGCCGGGATCTTGTCACCAGGCTTGAGGATGACAATATCGCCAACCTCGAGGAGCTCGGTTGGAATGACTCTTTCCTCTGCAGCATTTCCGTTCATGGCAGGCTCGTCCCTGATGACCTTTTCATCCTCGCCCCACTCCTCCGCCGCCTTGAGCGCGGCAATGGGATCCGCGTAAATAGTAGCCATGGAGGGAGCGAGAGACATCAGACGTGACAGAGCCTTCGAAGTCTGGCCCTTTGCCCGGTTCTCCAGATAACGACCGAGGGTGATGAAAGTAATCAGCATGGTGCTGGTGTCGAAGACTGTTGCAGGCTTGGTGTGCGGAGGGGTGAGGAAGGACACAAGCATGGCCGCCACGCTGAAGAAGAAGGCCGCAGAAGTACCGAGAACAACCAGGACGTCCATAGTCGGAGAGCCATGCTTCAACGATTTGTAGGCAGACTTGTAAAAGCGCTTCCCGATGCCAAATTGAACGGGTATGGTAAGAATAAGGCAGAGGATATCGCCAAGCCAAAGGCCATGCATGATTTGGCATTTACCAAAGTTCATGAATGGAAGGAACATGGGGATGAACATGCTAATAAGGAAAACGGGGATGGCGAAAGATGCCGAGATTTTGAACGCTCTGCGCCATTCCTGGATCTCCTTGGTCTTTGAGAGGGATTCAAGTTGAGCGTTATTGTCATCTGAATCGGCCACAAGGGCATTGTAGCCTGCTGCTTCCACAGCTTCCACAATCGCCCTAAGGCCGGTGACCGAGGACTTATGCGTAATGACGGCTCGAGAGGTCGAGAAGTTTATTGACGCGGCGGAGACGCCAGGTAACGCCTTCAAAGTGGATTCCAGTTCTTCTGCGGATTTCGCGTCGACCAGGCCGTAAATCTTGAGGTGTTGCGAGGTGTTGCTGGAAGAGGCCTGCACGCTGTCCACTGAAGACAGAAGCTTTGCGTCAAAGCCCCTTTCCTCGATGATCTCTGCAATCCTTTCTGGCGAGAGTTTACGAGGGTCGTGTGTGATAACAGCACGCTCTGCGAGCAAACTGATATTGAACTGCAGCATCCCATCGAGGTCTCTAAAGCCGGACTCGACTGCAGAGGTGCACGCGCCGCAGGTCATGCCCTCAACAGCGACGGTGGTGGTGAGCACATTCCCGCGTTTGCCGGAACCTTGGGGCTGGGACTGCGCTAGAGCCTGCTTTGTTTCTAGAAGCTTTGCATCGAATCCGGTGTCCTCGATCATCTCCGCAATCTTCTCGGGGCTCAGCATTCCTGGGTCATGCTCAATGACGGCGCGTTCCGAGAGCAGCGAAATGTTGAAGTTTTTGACGCCTTCAACGTCTTTGAAGGCGCCTTCGACGGCCGAAGTGCACGCGCCGCAGGTCATCCCTCCCACCGACACCGTTGTTGTCACTAGTCCCTCCGAAGCCGCGTCACTCTCA
Source organism: Diplodia mutila (assembly GCA_022560015.1). Taxonomy (NCBI): domain Eukaryota; kingdom Fungi; phylum Ascomycota; class Dothideomycetes; order Botryosphaeriales; family Botryosphaeriaceae; genus Diplodia; species Diplodia mutila. The sequence goes on along the minus strand of JAFISB010000033.1, from coordinate 125,966 downwards.
GGGTCCGCAGCGCCGCTGGCGCTCTGCGGAAGGTCCGTCGAGAGCACCTCGGCGTCAAATCCGCGGTCCTCGATTATCTCCTGAATCTGTTCGGCGGACAGCTTGGTGGGATCGTGCTGGACGACTGCGCGCTCCATGACCAGGCTGACCGAGACATTGCCGGCTCCGCCGACTCCTTGAAATCCGCTCTCGACGGCCGAAGTGCATGCGCCGCAGGTCATTCCGCCGACCTTCAGTGTGGTGGTAGCCATGTGGGTGGCAGAGGTTCGCGGTAACGAGCTGTCGACATCCTGCATCGACACGGGAAGGTAGGATTTGGCCATGGCGGTCGTGAGCCCTTGGAAGGGCTGCTTCGAGCTATGTGGCCAGTTGCGGAGGTGTAAATCAAGAATCCACGCGATCGCGGTCGCAGTGGCAGTCGCAGTCGCAGTGGCAGGTGTGATGGTGGAGAAGAGACAATGCGTGTGGGCTCCGAGACACAATAAGAATCCGGGGGCGAGGTGTTAGAGCAGCCACAAAGGCGGTACGCCAGGACGGAAGAGGGCGCTGGAGGATAAACTTAGGACAATAAGCGGGAAGTAAGCTGAGGATACGGCCTGCATATGTCAGCTCCGCTGAAGCGCCTCAGGCTCGCTAGTCCGGGAAGAGTCCGACGCAGCCGGAACGGAAGGTGCTTGACGTGCGCGGGAAGGCGGACAAGGCGTGGTACCGCGGGCGTCCGGCGGGCGGCGCACGTCCAGGCCTCACAAAGAACAGTCGCTAGACAATAATAATAGACTGAGGCCGTCGCCGGGACTGGCCACGATGAAAGAACGGAACGCGATGAGACGCAGTCTGGCTGATAGGATGAGAGGCGCGGGCGCGGGCGTAGGCGCTGGCGCTGGCTATTTTATTGCTGCTGCGCACCCCGAAGACAATTGTCGCTTACGTTAATACAGGAGGCCATCTGAGACGACTGATCTCTGGATCTCCGGCGCTTGCGCTGAGCAGGAGCCCAGCCCAGCCAAGCTCCTCAAACGCACAGCGCCCCGTCTGGCTACTGGCGCTACCGCTCGCCTACTGTTGCTGCGCCGCTGGCCGCCCCGCCATCACTGAAGCCGCGCCGCACCGGCTCGAGAGCTGCCCGCGGGACGCCTGCGGCAACTGCCTGAGCCTCGAGGCTTCCTCCGCCGGTCCGTGCGCACGTGATGGCGCCCTTTCTGCCGCCCGTCGCCGCCCCGCAGCTCTACGCCATCGACGCTGCTGACTGAAGGCAGCACACCGGAGCTTCACGATCATCCACCGCCTCGAACACTCCCGTCGGCAAGCTTCCGACGCCGTGCATCGGCCTCACATCAGCTCGTCATGGAGCAGACACGCGCCCTCAACGCCCTCGAGCCCTTTCTGGCGCTCTCCAAGTCTGCCAATTCGCCCCGCGCCGCCGTCGACCTCGTCACCCAAGCTACCTCCGCACCAAACACCTACGTCTTCGCCGAGCTGCTTCAGGCCAGCAATATCCAGGCTCTGCGGGACTCGCCCGAGCATGCCAGCTACCTGCGACTGCTTGAGATCTTCGCCTGGGGCACCTGGCAAGACTACACCGGTACGCCGTGCTCTTCCGCCCATCTCCCACTCCCTGCATACGCTCAAATTGGCAGCTCCACGCAGGGTAGCATCTGAAGGAAGACAAAATCGAGGCTAATTCCCAACCACCACCACAACAGCCGCCAAAGACACCCTCCCCACGCTGTCCGTCGCGCAAACGCAGAAGCTCAAACTGCTCTCGCTCCTCCCACTCGCCGCGCAGCCGACGACACAGTTGACTTACGACCACCTGCGCGCCACGCTTGACGTCGCCACGACACGCGCGCTCGAGGACCTGCTCATCCAGGCCATCTACTCACACCTCATCACCGGCTCGCTTGACCCGGCCGCCGCTCGCGTCACCGTCACCTCCGTCGCCCCGCTGCGCGATCTCGCCCCGGGAGCAGTCCCCGCCCTCGTCGCCGAGCTGGCCGCCTGGCAGGCCCGCTGCGACGACACCCTCGCCGACCTTGACGCCGAGATCGCCGCCGTCCGCCGCCGCGCCGCCGCCCGCGAGCAGAGGCGCCGCAAGGAGGAGCTGCTGCGTCAGCGCGTCGAGGCCGGCTTCGAGGACAAGGCCAATGCCAATGCCAAGAGGAGCCATCCGTCCGCCAACGGAGGAGGCAACCAGTTCGCCGAGGGCGGCGGTGGCGGCGACGGCGATGTGATGGACTTGGATGAGGGCATTGGCGAGGAGGACGGCGGTTCGAGTGGTGGCAAGGCCTCGAGGGGTGCGAAGAGGGCTGCGTTCTCCGGCCGCTCGAGATAAGGAAAAGGACATAATCTCTTGTGGAGGTTTTGGATGAAGTTAAGGGTATTCGAATTGCTGAAAGACTCGCACCTGGCTGGATCGGATGAGCTCGACACCATCCCCGAGCGCCAGACGTTCGGACATGCACTGTCCTCGATCAATTTTGAGCGCAGATCAAAGAAGCAAGATGGGAGAGCTGCGGGCAAAACCACATAAACCGCCTGAGACGGGCTCGCAGGCTATCGGGCACTACCGTTTGCACGGTGAGCCATACAGTCAGTCCAGGGGCTACTTCGATAGACCGAGCGCGGCAGCTGCATTGCCACCAGCTGCCTCTTTTTTTTTTTTTCAAATTATATTGATGAGAAATGCGATTGACGACTAAGATTCAATTCTTATCCCTTGGTTTGATATTTGATGGATGTCTAATTACGGGATAAGTATGCTGGTTGTTGACTCAAGCGACGCATACTCCGTGGATCAAATCGGATCTCTCCAACCTTGAACCAGGATGAGGTCTGAAAGCTTGTCCTTCCCCGCGTCCGAAAAGCGTAATGGGATACGCCTTGTTTGAGGAGTGCATCAACACTTGTCCCTCCCCAGACGGCCTCTTTCCCTAGTACCTAATTCCGTGTCGAGCTTTAGTCCAGACACGCTAGGCTAACGCCTCGAAACTAGCCCCGTTACTCGAAAAGGGAAAGAAAGAAAGAGCAAGAACCATACTTCCCCGATCAAAGCTCAAGCTCTTCTTCCGTATGCCCATTGCCAGTGCAGACAAGCCCTCCAAAGTCAGCCCAGGTCATCCCCTCCGAGCTCCTCGCCGCTCTGGCCGCCCATTCGCGGATGCTTGGTGACGTCGCTTCTTGCGCGTCTTTGCGCGGCTTTTCCTCAACTCGATCTGTTGTCGTATGAGACTGTTCCGGGTGCGTTGCAGAATATTCCGCAGTGTGCGTGTTCGAAAAACCGGGCGCCTTTGCAGCCTGAAGCGTTTCTTCAAGGCTTTCCTCAAACAGTACCAGGACGTTGGACGGAGGGGTCGAACATCGACGCATCTCTGCATCAGCTGCCGCTGCTGCAGAAGCATCGTCGCGAGCGGCGGGACCAATATAACGTGGTGCAGAAATGCGCCTTCTCTTGACCCTGTTGCCCCGCTCATCTGGGCTGTCGTCATCACCACTGGATTGCGTTTCCTGTGTTTCTTCCTGTCTCCTTTTATCCACGCTTGCCCACCTTCTGCGCCGCTCCTCCCACATGCCCATCATCTTCCTATCATGCACGAACACATCGCCCGAGCAAAGGTGCCCAAACAGTGCCCTCATGCCATCTTCTGGTGTCCAACGCTCTTCATCCACCGTGCAGGGATGGATGTCGCGCGGCCGGAAAGCCCCTACCAGCTCGCACAACTCCAAGTAGGACGCGTGTCTTGCCCACGGAAAGGTAATTGTACGCGGCTGCGACACTTGGTCCGGGTTTAGAGCTGCAGGCGGGGCGCTGAAAGCCGCCTGAGTGTTTGAGACGTGTCGCACTTTACCATATTGGGCGGCGGCAGAGGCGGCGGACGCGGGCGCGTCAGATGTGAGGCGTGCCAGCATCTCGACCAACTGTTGCAACGGCATGTCGTCCAGCGCTTCCAGATCGTCCTGCACAGTACCATGGCCGTTGCAGAGACGGATTCTGCCTTGCCCACTTTCAATCGCCGATGTTAGCGTGCGGAGAACCTCAGACAACGTATCAGGGGCGTCCTCCAATTTGGATGCGCATAGGTGCATCAGCTGCTCAATCGCAACCCGGTCGTGGATCTCGAGCTCATGTATCTGGTCCAGATCTCCTTTGCCGCCACCTATACCAACTTCCGCGATTTCCGTGCCGTCGTTCAGTCTTGTCACTATGGGCAGGATCCGAACCACCTTGGAGTTTCCATTTATTGTTGGACAGAACGTGCCGTGTTCGCAGCTGTGCAAACGAACATCCGGGTCAGAGGTTAAACAGCCGACACTGTGGTGATTACCCAACTGGAATCCAACCAATGGAGGTGCTTCGCGACACGAAGGCAGCCCAGGAGGAGTGATCAGAGACTTGTACAGTCGCCATCGGTACCTATCCAGATGGATTGGACTGTCCAGATAAGAGGATAGTGAAAGCCACACTTCTTCGTACCCGAACGTCCAGGCTTCGATGTGAAATATAGTATCCTTGGGGTAGTTCGACACTTTTGTGAGTAGCTCACGCAAACCTTCACTTTTAGTCGGAAACTCCCGGTTGAACTGAGACCTGCTCGCAAAGCTAGTGTCGAGATATATCTTATCAAGGCGCTTATGCCCTGACGCGTAGGGGAGAAGCACGGGGTTTCGCGTAAGTGAGTTGATCCACCATATCTCTGCCCTGACGTCGCCAGTGTAAAGAATAGCTTTATCTTGGCCCTCAATGAGGAACATCACCGCGCCAACGCAGTGGTTGGCGTCAAAAAGGGTGACTTGGATCTCATTACCAGGTGAGAGTTCAATGGCTGTGGGCGTTTCCAGCGGAATCGTCTTCAGAAGCTTCTTCAAGTGTTTGTATGTTTGTATGCGAGACTCGAGGATTCCCTTGGCGAAGTTCATGCGATGAGGGTACTTCTCTAGGCGAAGAAGAATCTAACCAGTCAAGTAAGTGGATCAGCTAAGACGACGAAAAGGAGAAGGAAATGAGGAAAGGCAGCGCAGTAGAACAGCATCGAATGGACCATTCTAGACTCATTTGAGGGCTGAAAGACAGACAAGATGCAGATCGTGAGGGCTTCATTAGTCGCACGGTTCTCCAGACTCGGAATGACGTTTCGGACGTCATATGCTAATTTTATGCACTGTAAAGGAGGGCGGATGCAAATGATGGGTACAAGGGACAACAACAACTGTTATAAGATCATGCTCGGCGATATCATCTTCCTTTAAGGCGGTCCGTGCCTAGAGGGTAAGCTCTTGTCGTTCGGATAGGTGTCTCAAGCCGCCAAATGGCCAAGGTGCCGCCATACTGGTGCACCCGGCTGATGGATGCACTATTTTAGGCTTTCATGGCAGCCTCGCATCACAATCACAGCTGCGGCTTTGACATTGAGCGCCTCGCTCAGGGATCAAGGACGCCGTATTCCACTGCAGCGTGTTCCCGATCTGCAGGATGAATGTGTCTCGTCCGAGGCTCGGCCTTCTAAGCCACACAGCAACGTCTACGAAGGCAAGCTGCCAGGTGTCCGCGCATAGTCGGCTGCGGCGGATGGGTGCTCTCAGCGGGCCGAAAAGCAGGATCGGCGCACACAACGTGGACTGCAAGATGACATTGACCGACGTACCTCTCGAGTCGCAGGCGAACAGTAGACGAATGGCGACTTTAGGGCTTCCAAACCCTGCAGGTGATCAGAATGGACATGACCTAGCGGCGACATTAGTGGTCGTCAAGCGCATGGTGCCCAACTGTGGGTGGCAGGAAAAGGAAAGACCGACTAAGGAAGCAGGCCAACGGCGGCGGGTGATGCGTGCTGGCACGGAAGTAGTCGATGCGGATGTCCGGAAACTCTGGGCGCAGTGTCAGGCGGCGTGGCTAGACTATGTAGGCGCGCGTGGAACGGGGCAGGCATCACCCACCCGCGACGATGCCATCGAAGGTCGACATGGCTGTGGGCGGAGTCAGCACAGCGCAGCACGGGACACCGTGTCGCATGTGACGATACGAGACGAAGACTTGCGGGCCGGCAGTTGGTGGCTGGGTGGGCTGGGTTGGGTTGGGTTGGAGCGCGGCGACGCCCAGTCACGTGGGGGGCCGGGTGACGGATAAGACTCCGCGGGCGCGGCGAGGGAATGCCGAAGTGCGGCGCTGGCAGCCGGAGTGGGTGTGGGCGTGGGCGTGGGCACGAGTGAGACCGAGTGGGAGGTGGGACCGGCAGGTTTGGCGGGCAGGCAGGCGATGCTCAGGAACGGCCGAGCTGAGCCAGAGTTCGGAGTGACAGCGTCGTCGGGCGGTAGCGCGGCGTCGGCGGCGGGGTCGCGCTCGCCAGCAGCACCGTGGTTAGTTAGGTATGGCGGTGCAGCACGGGCGTCGTCGAGGAGCGGCGCGGACTGGTTTTGGGCTGGGGGTGGTGACGGGGTTGATTGGGGCTGGTCAGCGCAGACGTGTTCATGCAGGGCGAATGTGACCGCCTCTTCTGGCAGGCCGGTCAGGGCGCGGGAGCAGCACGGCGGGCTTGGTGGCTTTGGATTGCCAGCATGGAAGCTTCTCCGTTGAGGCTAGCGACGGACAGAAACGCGGGAGAAGGGCGCGCGGTCCCTGCCAGGGCTGACGGCGCGGGTGGCGATTGGCCACGATCTTTTGGCCGCGGTCAGATGAGCGTGCATGAGGGCTCCGCCTGCTGCTCACCGCAAAGGTGCCATGGCAGGCACGCCGAACGTGCAGAGCGTGCCAATTTGCAGCTGCCAGCGTGATCCCGGGAGGCTCAGATGCGCTGGCCGCGCCTACATAAACTCGCCTGCACTCGCCAGCGCGCCCGCCGCGGCCTCCTGATTGCGACCCACGGCCTCTGTTTGTTTCGCCAGCGCCTAGCGTCAACCGCCTGTCTCGAGCCTGCTCCCTGCCGCTTAGCCTCCCTTTCGGGTGCATCTGCCGCCCCCAGGAACCCGCAAGAAAAGTCCAGCAGCACGCCCCAGTCCACCAGCCAACGCCGCCTTCGGCCCTTTACCGCAGCCAGCGCCCGGCTTCCTGCAATTTCCCCTCCGGGCCCCAGCCATATAGACCGCGCCTGCCTCCTGGCCGCCCACGGGCTCAAACTCGCCTCTCTCCTCTCCCTGACCTGATCCGACTCGTCCCCTCTCCCGACACGCCCAGCCCCCCCCCCCCCGAGGACTCCGCCGCCATGCACCGCAAAACGCCCATCTCCGTGCTGGTGTACAACCACCTCTTCCCGAGCCCGCGCTCCGAGGATCCCACTTCTTTCTCCGCTCACCTGAGCAAGAACCTGGTCGGCGAGGTCCGTATTGAGACCGCCACCTTTTACGGCTCGCTCGACACCATCGAGGCCCGCTATCCGGGCCTGAACTACTCGCATCCGCCCCACCGCAAGCGTCTCGGCCGCTTCCCCCACCACGCCCGTCTCTTCAAGGCCTTCGACGAGCTGCGTTTGACCGAGACCGAGATCGCGAGCCTTTGCCGCTGGGAGGGTACGCTCTGGGCACGGCAGCGCTACGAGCGTGACGAGGGCATCAAGGTCCTCGACACCACCGGCAACGAGATCGGCCCCTGGGTCGACAGGCGGCGGACTCGCCAGTCGTCACAGATCAAGGTCAAGACGGACATCGAGGTCGAAATCGAGGAGGTCTCTGGAAACGCCCCCGCACAACAACGTCCCCAGCAGCAAGATGAGGACATGATGGACGAGGACAGCGACGAGGAAATCGAGAGCATAGGCATCCCGCTGAACCAGAGGCTCATCGAGGCCGCTGCTCGCCGCGAGCAGGGCGCAACCAACGTCATGATGGATGCCGACTGGGAAAAGTACCTTGAGCGTGCGCAGGAGCGGGGCGAGATTGCCGGAACCGTGCAGTACTCGATACCGGCGGTCCTCGCCCAAGGCGGCGGCGTGCCGACGAATCCTCACGACAGGACAATGCCCCCCGCTCCTCCTTCGGCTCCCGCGTGAGCGCGGTTCCGCTTCGATTCCATCTCTGCCTCTTTTACCACGACATCATCTATTTCCTATGACTACTCGAGCAACAATCGGCGTTAAAGCGACCTCGTACCTGCGTGCATTGTCCGCAAACCATCCTCATCATCTTGCATCTTCACATTTACACGGCGTTTTTGAACTTTCAAACGGGCGGCTCTGGAGGCATTATCACGGAACCTGGCATTTTCTCTCTCAAGCGATCGGTTCCCGGCGTCAATACCCGTTTCCCATAATTGCTGCTCTGTTATCTCTGTTGGAGTATGCCCCCTCCCGGGAGGTGTTCTTTTCTGACGGCTCATGTAATGGCGTTTATGTAGAACTGTTTTCCTCCACATCCAGACTGAGCAGCAACCAGCAAGCAATAATACTTATCAGCCAACATTGTTCAATTTTGCTTCCATCTACGAGGGTCCAGCCCTCGGCGTGCTCTGCCTGCAGGGGCTTGGCTGATCCTTCCCGCTCTTTCGCCAGACTTGCCAACAGCAATACAGAGATGAACGAGATCGACGAGTACACAAGCCGCTCCGTCCCGCTTCCCCTAATCAATCGCCACTGCACGCATAAGAACCCCATCACCCCGTCAATTTACACCTAGAACCACGGACCAAGAACGCTACTCGATCTAGCCTAGAGCATCCAGCGATCTACACGCCGTCGCGGCCACGGGTTTCCCTTTACCGCCTTTCCGCACCCCTCTTTTCTCCCAATCATCTTCATTCCCGGCACGTCAGGAACGCGCAACGACAGATAACGGCCGGAATTAACCCAGGGTCCTTCCATCGACAGCCTTACGTGAAATTCCCAGAGAACGCCCGAAGACACAATGCATCGAGGCCACCAATCACCTTGCCACGTTCACGCCCACGCCCCCACCAAACACCCTCCACAACAATGCCGATAATTCGGCAATCCCGGTGGGCGGGCAAGGCGTACAAACCCCCCCTTCGCCGCCGCCTCACATTTCAGCCGCATGATGAGGCTGCTGTCTTGAGTCAAACGGGGAAGAAGGCCCATGTTCGGCTCATCACACCGTTGCTCTGACGTAGTTACATCGTATTCCCCTTACGCAGCCACAATGGAGCAGTGCAGTGCAGTCACGCAGTGCTGTTGGAGCACAGCAGATTAGACTGACTAAGCATTCCAGCTTACCTTTTGTTGCACACTCTTCCTCCCCGCCTCCTTGTACATGCAGAAGCGAAAAGCCGTGCGTTCGCCGCTCGGATTCTCCGAGACCGCCCCGACGTAGGGAAAAAAACATGCATGTCCCCGTCCGACAGGCCGCGATTGCCCGCAGCCGCCGTTGTGTGGATATATGTGTGTGTGTGTGGCAGACGCGGCAAGACTGAGCGGCGGCGAGATGCGGCGGGAGGGATAGGTAGGCTGAGAGAGAGCATGCGTGTGTAGTGCAACAAGGCCACCACCCACCTGCCAGGCGGCGTCCCCTCCTCCCCGAGCCGCATGTCAGGCTGAAGTCCAGCCAGCCAGAAGCGAAAACCGGCGTGTTCTTACTCATATGCGAAACGGTTTGAAAATAGTGGTGCCAAGACACACATATACGCACACATGCATGCAGATCAAGCATTGCAGGCAGGCAGCAAGGGAAGGCCGAAAGCCGTGTAATTAGGCCCCGCCAAGGCAGGAGAGACAAAAGCGCATGTAGGTCAGACAGAAAGGCAGGCAAGCAGGCAAGCAGGCAGGCAGGCAGGCAGGCAGGCAGGCAGGCAGGCAGGCAGGCAGGCAGGCAGGCAGGCAGGCAGGCAGGCAGGCAGGCAGGCAAGCACCGACATTCAAGCAACATGCGAATGCCAAATGTTCATGCGCCGCTGAGCAGCTCACTCTGACTGCATGCCGCCTATATGTAGCCACTTTGTGGCTTACAACATGCTTCGTCTGCTTGTAGTTGCTGAATGCGCAAAGTCTATCACGCACAGTGGGGTACCTAGAAAGCCATCATCTGACTTGTGTTGGAGCACTTGTGATCTACTGATTGTGCTTTCCTTAGCCCTATGCTTTTTTATTTTCACACTGAAAATAATGAATCGTTTTCTACTGCATCTGCTTTGCATGCCAATCTGGGTGGGCATGCACCGTAGAGCTTCTCTTCCCAAGAATAGCGGAAAGTACGTCTAAAAGAACACGCTCTCCATCGTCGCCACGTCGCCGCATCGCCTGACATACACAGCGTAAAACTGGAAAAGACTTTTGTTTCTAGGTGCCGAGAAGTGAGAAGTTTGAGCCCAAAGAAATCCCGCATACCTACTCAGACCTATGCATGTACCTCGAGAAAAGTACACGTAGCACGAAGAAAGACAACATTACGCCCACCACCGCTATGCACCAATGCAAGAAGCACGCTAGAAGAAAGGCAATTAGAAAGCAGCTGCACGAGGCAGAAGAAAGAGCAGATTGGTTATGACTGGTCCGGCGAGAGGGCGTTTCATCGTGTAGCTGAACGAGAAGATAGTAAGCCAGCGAGCCATCGCATACACAAGTGACAATGGATGGCCCACCCGAGTCCCGCACAAAGCTTCTCAGTGCCCGACTTTTTGAAGGGAAAAGGCAAAGGGTCCGGAAAAACGGGCCCGATCGAAGAAACGTATCCGTCAAGGTGGATCTTCGTGTCACTGCTTTCAAGAACAGGTGGTAAAGGAGCACTGACTGGAAGCCACCAAGAAACCTACGATGACTTGTTCGACTCGCAAGCATCGACAAACTTGGTGCACTCTGCGTCGTCCTCAAACTTCAGGTACTGCGCTGTAATCTTGCCCTTCTCATCAGGAAGCGGGAAGGTAGCGAACTTCGTCTTGGCTTTCTTGTAGTGGAATGAGGGCTGGACGCGCGTATTGATCAAAACGCGACCCATCGGCTCGGCCTTGAAGAGGATGCTGACACCGCCACTCTCCTTGTGCTTGAGCACACGGACGGGTCCCTTTCCCTGGGTCTCCCACTTCTTTGCACCCTTCTTTGGCTCTGTTCTGATGTCATCCTCCGACCTGTCGACCAGGTGCATCAGCGTCACAGGCTGGATGTCTGTGTCAAAGAGGACTTCGTAGGTCTTCTTGTCTTCATCAGTTAGAGCAGTACGCAAGGCGACTTGTTCGTTATCAACGGTCTGGGCTTCCTCATCCTCATCATTCTCAGCTGCACTCGTTTCGTTCTCCGATGCGCCAGTAGAAACGCCGGGTGTGGTGGCACGAGAGCCAAAGCCCGAAGCAAAGACAGAGCTTGTGCCTGAGGGCGTAGCAGCGGGAGGGTTGAACTTGAAGGGAGAAGAGTCGCCGGCGGGAGGCGTCGGAGCAGGCGTAAACTTGAAGATCGGGCCGCCGGTGGACGAGTTGCCAGCAATCCCTGAGAAGGGGTTAGAGCTCGCGGAGGACGAAGTACCCTCCTGCTTCCCATCGTCTGACGGAGCTGGCTGCGAAGTGCCGAATTTGATAGGCGATGCCGCGTCGCCGTTCCAGGTCTTCAACACGGGGCCGGTCTTAACTCCGCCTGGAAGTTCATAGTTTGAAGCAGGGAACCCGAATGGATTAGCCGCGGCGGGCTTAGAGTTATCGGTCGATGTGCCAGTAATACGTCCGAAAAGGCCACCATCTTCGGGGGTCTTTGGATCGCCATCGGATACAGTGGCATCTTTTGTGACACGTCCGAAAAGACCATCGACACGCTTGGGAGTTGCCGTGGGGGTAGTACTGCCTTGCTCAGCAGCCTCTTCCTCGTCAGACCCATCTTCATCGTCTCCACCCCTGTTGCTCTCCTCCTGCGAGAGATGTCCGAAGGGGTTGCGAACATCAGGAGAAGCCTGTCTGCTATTGAGTACAGAGCCGGTATCGGCGGATGACACGGGCGTAGAAGTCTTCTGCCTCTTCTCCTTCTGTGATGTCTCGTCTTGCGAATCCTCTTCCTGCTCGTCAGAGGAGATGTCCTCAGACCTCCTCTTTGCGTTCGGGCTCTGTTCAGTAGTTCCGACTTGACCGAATGCCGGAGCCTTGATAGGAGACTGTGAAAAGCCACTGGGCTTCGCCGGGCTTCCAACAGGAGTAGTAGAGCCGGCCGTACCACCACTAGGGTTGAGCTTGAAAGGACTAGAAGGAGGCGCCCCGAAGAGATTGCTGTTGGACGACGGGCCAGCTTCAGCATCTGGCGATGTTGCCGACTCAACATTGCGGAGAGGTGAATGGGCAGGCTTATTGATGAGGCTGTTGAAAACGTTGGCGGTATTCGAAGCGCCAGCGGCGCTGCTATCGTCCTGGCCTGATGAAGCCTTCGACTTCTTCGGTGATCCAGCTTCAGACTCGTCATCCGCCTTACGCTTTCCACTGCTCTTAGTCTGCGCTTGGGCGCTAGATCCAGCATCGAAAACCGCACTGGTATGCTTGGCGAAGAATTTCAGGTAAACCTGCGCGATAGCAGCAAAATCGCCGTCTTCCGGTGTCGACGACACCTTCATCTTGATCCAGCGGTTCAGGCTGCGAACCTTCAAGGCCATCTCGACATGCTTCATGTTGATCTTAGACATGTCAAAGTCGGGACTTGCAGGGGCCGTGGATATGGATTCTGGAGCCTGTGCTGGGGAGATGTTCGGCTTGGCAGGGCTTCCAGCTTCAGCATTCGAGCTTTCCTGATCAGAAGGCGCTCCATTGATTTTGAGTGTAGGCGCGGCTGAGCCAGTAAGCGAAGAGGACGACGTGATTGAGGAAAATGGATTGGAGCTTGGGGTCGATTCTATCGCCTTGTCTTGCTTGGGAGAAGCGGTCTGACCTAGCGATTCAAGTGTAGATGATCCGTTTACACCACCAGAAGCCGCCTTTGCGAACAAATTCGATGTGCTGCTGGGTTGAGTCTCCGTACTCTTCTGGGTATCCTTCTGGACATCCACGTTGCTAGGAGTGCTCTGGCTTTGAAAGTTGAAGAGAGTCGTACCAATCTGTGATGTGGCGGTCGACGAAGCCTTCAATGGGCTTTCGCTAGTCGAACCAAAGAGATTCGAGCTAACCTTGGGGGTGGCACCGGACGTAGACTGAGCGAAAATGTTGGCCGCAGGCTTCGCTTGACTATCTGCGGAGGCGGACGCGTCTTTGCTGGAGTCAGTAGACGGAGCGGCGTCGGCCGCGGCCTTGATCGGGCTCTGAGCGGAGAAGTTGAAGATGCCAGCCCCGCTGGTCGAGGGCTGGAAGGCAGAAGGCTGTGAGAACATGTTGCTGGTTGAGCTTTGCTGGGGCCCGCTACTGTTTGAGGCGCTTTGCTCGCTTGGCGCGCTCGAGGTGTTGGCGCCTGATTGGCCTCCAAAATTGAATGAACTAGACGGAGGCGTAGAGCCCGCCACTGACTGCGCGAACAAGTTGGCTGTCTGAGAAGCGGGTTCACCTGATCCTGAAGGTGGAGTAGGGTTAGCGAAGAGGTTGTTCGCAGGAGCCGCGCTAGGGGCTTTTAAGTCATTGGCAGGGGCCGAAGATGTGTTGGAAGTGGGAGCTCCGAAAAGAGCGGTCGCCGGCGCGGATGAGGTTGCGCTTTTGCCGAACATGTTGCTGGATGTTGCGGCCGCTGTCGTGGAGCTGCTGAACATGTTGGACGGAGCAGATGGAGCGGGGGTACTGCCGAAGATGTTGGATGGCGCGGAAGATGTGGTACCGCCAAAGGCACTGGTAGACGGAGTCGAAGAAGTGTTGTTGTTGCCAAAGGGATTGGTGGACGGCGTTGAGGTAGCGCTACCAAAGAGGCTGTTCGAGGGTGCAGATGACATAGCGGTGCCACTGAAAGGATTGGCAGGAGGACCCGAGGTGGTGGTACTTCCGAAGACATTGCCCGTCTGCGGCTGGGACGTGGCATCCGACTTCTTGGCAGAGGTAGAGCCAGTGAACAAGTTTGTGGATGGCGAAGACGAAGCTGCCGTGCCGAAAATGCTCGATGGAGCAGCGGAAGACGTCGAAGCGCCGAACGTGTTGCTAGGAGCGCTGGAAGCTGCCGAGGCGAATATGTTGCCTGAAGGGGCCGATGGGTTGGTTCCGAACATGTTGGTTGAGCCCGAGGAATTGTTCGCGAAAACGTTGTTCGACGAATCCGGTGGCTTGCTTGCGAATGCGTTCTGCTGCGTGGAAGACGTGCTGAATATGTTCGAGCTCAGTGCAGAAGACGCGTTGTTGCCTCCGAAGATATTGCTCGACGGCGCGCCGGCCGACTCGTTGTTACCAAACGCGTTGTTCGCTGGCGAAGTTGAAGCAATGCTGCCAAACGGGTTGCTTGCAGCGGATGGGTTGCTTGCACCGGATGGGTTGCTACCAAATGTGAAAGAGGAGGAGGAGAAGGCGTTGCTACCGGCGTTGTTGTCGTTCGCCGCGTTCTGCGATGCAAACGGATTCGATGCGGGGCCAGCACTGAAGTTAAACCCGCCGCTTGGCGGCGCGGGTGAGAATCCACCGAAGGCGTTAGAAGCAGGTTGCTGCTGAGCAGCGGGTGGGAAGCTCTGAGAGCTAGGCTGCTGTCCACTGTTGTCAGTCGTGTCTGTGTCTTCGTCCATGGACGAGGGCACTGGTGCAGGCGCTGGTGCTGATATTGATTTTAGGGTTGATGTTGGGTTTGAAGTGGTAGAAGATTGGGTTGGAGTGGTAGAGAATGGGGTTGTAGAGGAAAAGAAAGCACTTACCGAACCTGCGACACGCGGGCGGCCCTTGAGTGGTTTCAACCTGGGAACAATAGGGTCAGCACCCAGACAATAGATGTGAAAGTGAAAGTGAAAGCAAAGCGCCCCAGCCCCAGCCCCAGCCCCGTCCCAAACGCCGACTCTCCGCGCAACGCACACCACCGTCGCAAATGCCGACTCTCCACGCCCCGCATTTTCTGCTCAGACAGCACTTACTTTCTCTTTGCCAACTGCGCAGCCGTAGCCTGCCTGGGCTTGTCGTCCCCCGACAGCTCGTTCGACCCATCTCCAAAAAAATTCCCCTCCTTGCTCAACTGCTGCGTCGCGCCGCGCTTCGACATGGTGGCGGGTTCTTGACGCGCGCGCGCTACGAGTACTTGGGCGGCGACGTTCTTCCAGCTCGCGGAGATACCTACGGCTACTCAGAAGCGGATGGACGGCAATGCGCTCCCACACGCGACGGACACACGGGCGGGCGGGAATGCGGGTGGTAATGCGCGTGTCTGTTGACGGTCAGCGCGGCGGCTCGGGTGCAAGAGGGATGGGGCTTAAATACATGTACGCGCACTCCAACGCGGGCCTGTCGGGTTCCTATAGGATGCGTGTCAGGCGACTCGAGGCTGCGGCGCAAAACGTGGCGTTGGAGAGATGGTTTGAACTCGCTCGCGCAAAACAGAGGACGCGATGGTAGGGGCGCCGGATGCATGAGGTCGCTCAGCTCCCAAGCGTCATGGAAATAATTTTCGCCGCACCGCCGCCGCCCGCCCGCCCCTTGTCAGTCGCGCGCCACACGCAACCTCCACTCCTCGCGACATCCACCCGACAAGTCTGGATACGTGTTACGCCGCTCAGGGTCATACAACTCACTTCGAGCCCGAGTCCAAGAGGTTCGTGTGAATGCAGAGATCGAACGACGCCGAACTGGACTCCCTTGAGCTGCGGCAACGTCCTCACCCGAGCAGCTGGGATGCTAGAACTTCGGCGAGGTGCAGAGCCTCATGCGGTGACCCGTCATTGCACCTCCCCAAAGCTCACATGACTGACGGACGCCAACTGACGAATGTACACTGGCAATCCATTGAGCTGTAGGTGGACGCGAAATGCTCATGGTGAGATCAAGCTCGAGTCTTGCAAAGATCCCGTTAGTCGTGGCCGCACGGCTGCAGCTTGTTGAACAGCCAATCATCATTGACTCATGCTAAACAGTTTGGAACAAAGACTGGCCCAACGCGCGCCGTACTTCTACCCTAGCAATAACAACTTGCAGTCTCATCTAAGGACGCCTTTGGCGCTGCAAGATAAAGTCAAAATCATCCTTGGAAAGAGTGAGCACGATCAATAACATCCAACTGGTGCGAGGCGGGAAGAGGTCATATGTGAACGCTATCAGCCATTGATATCTAAATCACGCGTTTGCGGGAAGGGCGATGGTGGAAAAACAAAACTAAAGCTGTCAGGAATCTGCAATTCGACTTCACCTATCCACAGCCGGATCCGTGGCATGCCGGTTCTCACAGCCGGACGACGGCTGTAGAGCTTGATCCTAATTGTTGACTGACGTCACCAGCGACATTACGTGCACTCGAGCTGTTGATATCAATGTTATTTCACGGCGACCCCAAAATAGAGAAAGCAATATCGTTGTTCGACATGCAGGGAAGGCCACCCAATGCTCGCTGCCCTACGATGAGCGATCAGCTCATGTTCATTCAGATTCACAAGTCAAAAATCCGGTCTGGTCTTGCAATTCACGTCAATAAGAGCTCTGGTTCCCCCAACCGAATTGCATAGTCGCTGCGACCAAGTAGCACCTTGTGCCGATCTACGCGGTGTCAAAATTTACACGTCATAAGAATTCCCCAGCTCAACCCCGACATACAACCCTGCCTCTCAACCCACGCAAGCGGATGATCTACGGCAACGATTGCGTAGAACAGGGTTGCCAACAGAGCTTGATTCGCAAGATGTGCCACAGGGCGCCAGAGTGACTGAGTGTAGCCGTTGCAGAATAAGATCGTTTGATACAAAGTCAAAACGGAGACCAGGCCTGCCACAGCGGCTGTTTATGCGATCTGTCAGAGGACTGTCTCGGAGTACTATTTCAAGCGTGGTAGTAGGTGATCAATGGCTGCCTGGGCCAGATATGGTCCCGCTTTACCTCCCCCGTTTGGCAAAGTATTCAAGCAAGCATGTAAGTCATAATACCATGTTTGTTCATCAGGTTTACATGCTGTTTCTGATCCACCCGGTAGATCAATGATGAGATGTTGCTGTAGCGTGCGCAACTGCGGGAAGCCGTATTAGCTTAGAGGGAGCATATAGATCCTCAGCGCATTACTACCAGCCTTTTCCTGTCCATCAGCGTGCGGGGCTCTACCTGAGACGCATGAGGGCCGTCATTGGAAAGGAGCATGAAATTTGAATCCGGCATCAATGGGCAGATACCGAGGCAGCGGGCCTGCACATGCGGCCCGTCCTTGCAGTGGGGCTCTCTAATATTGATAGGGAGTATTATTAGCTTGGGGGTCAAAAGTAGACGCTGATCACGGGGGGGGGCGTTATTGCGGGTTGCGCGGCAGATCCCCCTGAACGTCGAGGTACGCGAAATGACAGCCAGCCGCGGGCTTCCGTATGATGATTCAGACAATGCGTCCTCAAAGTAATTTCGCGATCGCGATCAGCACAGAATGAATCAGACCGAAGGCCGCGTACGTGATGGCGCACAGTTGGAGCAAACGTTTTCGAACGTTGTGTCAGAAAGGATTCGCCGGGCCAAGGATAACGCCATCCGAACATCATCAGAAAGCAGACGGATGCAGCAGGATGGTGAAGAAGCTGGCAGCGCAGGAGCGGTTTCTTGACACTTGCAATCGGCCTTCCAGTAGTGCGATAACATTTGCATCACGCCGGATTGGGGAAAAGGACGTGGCGTAGCATGTGTGGGATGGAAACCGTGCCGGCGCTGCGGGCTTTCTCCGCCTTTGTCAGCCTTATGGCGGTAACGTCATGGTCCAGTGTGCGGGGTGATGTTTATGAGACAGCCGGCGTGGCTGACATTTGGAACGCAGTCGCAATCAGCGTCGGACGCGTCGAGCAGGCAGTGGCTGACACCGACATTGCGCCTCGTCGCCGTCGTCACGCGCGCGGACCGGGGTCTGGGCTGCTGACAGGACTCTGATGGCCGCCGGTGAAGCGGTCTTCTGCGCCGCCTTCGGTTTCCAAGCGAGTTAGCAGCGGATCACGACGGCCTGTCATTCGCGCGTCGCGGAATGCGCATGGTGGGCCGGCGCAGGCCCACGCCTCCGCCCTGGAGCCAAAGGTTCTTCTCGAACTTGTTCTTCGGTGGGGACAGGTGGGGTCGGCACATCGGGACGTGCGGAGTGGCAGAGGAGCGGTAATGCACTCTCTCGACACACGCTTGCGGCGACGACCCGGTTGACGGCAGCGCAGGGGAGCGTGATTGAGTTTGCCAGAGCCGGGCGCAGAGCAAGGCAGCCCGCCGCAGCGGGCGCTTGACTTTCCTCCCGCCCACCGTCCCGTTGTCGACCACAGATTGCCGAAGCGCAGATCTCGGGCTGGCGTGCCAAGGCGCACTGCAGGCGCGATAACGGGCGAATATATCGCAGCGTCGCATGCGCCATGCGGCTTTCAGCTCGCGGCGCGGCGCACGCACATGCCAGCGCCGCGGAAAATGAGGCGGGGCTGCGAGCGCTTGGGAGAGGCCTGGCCCCGGAGAGCGTGGGAGCCATGGAGCGCGGCGCATTCGTGCGCGACCCCGAAAGCGGGGAGCAGGTGTGCAGACGGTGGCAGAAGCTTGGGGGACCATGGAGCAGGGAGCCGTCCATGGGCGGTGGCCAGGCAGCTGGGCGGGCGGGCGCCGCGATGAAACAGGCCGCTCGCTGTGCCGCTGCGGGTGGTTGTTGAGGTGACGGAGTACTTGACCGAGACTTATTCATATTGCGCGCCAGGTCCGAGTCGATTCGCTCTCGGGGCGCCTGCTGGCCAAAAGTTCCTGCGACCGCCTTTCTCCCATCTCCCGCTCCCCTTCCACAGGCGACCGACGCGCGACAGCGCGGGGCTCTGCCGAATCCGCGGTTTAATAAAGCAGCCCATCCTCGCCACAAGTGCCTGGAGCGGTGTCTTGCTTGCCCCGTTGCTGCGCCCGCGCCTGCCAGTGTTGACGCCAGCCATCTCGCCTATCACCACTCACGATCCTGCCCGCGCGCCGAACGCCAGGACTCTCTCCGCGCCGACCGCACTGCGCCGTATCCCGCTTGCCCCCCTGACGCTTCCTCCCAGAGGCCGACGAGACGGCCGTTCGACTCCACCGGTCCCAGCGCAGCTGAACGTGCCCGCTGCCCTGCATCCCCCGTCATCCGTGTGCTCCGCCCATATTACAACATCATGCTGCGGTGATACTGGCTTGCGACGACTCTCGATTCCTTCGGCGCTGACCGCAGCCTCCAAAATGGCTCCTCACCACCTCCACCTCCACCCGGTACGCACCGCGTCGCTGAACCGCCATGCCTCGTATACCAGCTCTCCCTCGCCCACTAGCGCGCCGACCAGCGCGCCTACAAGTGCCCCTCGGATGGACCTATATGCGACAACAACTTCCAGATCCGGCGCGACCTCGACTCATGCAAGACTGCACAAGCGCGGCGGTTCCAGCAACTCCAACTGCTCTGCGCCCAGCCCCACGGCCCGCTCGCACTCTCCGGATATCTCGTCCCTGCCCTACAGGCCCGTCGACACTTCCGGGATAATACAAGAGGAGGGTCGCCGCAGCCTCGACCTCGCCGTGCACTCCGCCCGCAAGCTGAGGCCGTACCTGCGCAGGCTCCACACCACCCGTGACGACGTCTCTCTTGACCTGTCGGTGCCCGCGCCGGACCTGGATAGCCCTTCAGGGCTGGGCATACACGAGTTCCGTGCTCCGCCACGATCTGCCACCGACGTTTCGTTCACTTCGGCAGCTGCCCGGCACCGCCACGTCCACAACCGCTCCACCAGTGGCAACTCGGATCTATCCAACTCCAGTGGGCGCCGACAGCCTACGCAACCCACCTTTCTAAGAAATACGCCGCGCCAGTTTAGCGACCTCAGCGAGCACTCTCAACCTCCTTCGCTCTACGACGACGACTGCATTGCTGAAGCTGGCGATATCATGTCCGACGACGAGTACCTCTACCGCCAGCACGCCTGCGACCCCCGTCGCCGGTCCGGTTCCATGTCCTCAACGCCCAATGCACCTGCGCCGCTTCACTCCGCATCAAGCGGTTCGGTCAGTCGCCTGGGAAGCCGGTCACAAACCAGTCTCTCAAACCTGTACGACCCTGTTCGGCAAAGGCGGGACACGATGAGGTCAGAGACGGCAACTTCGCCCAGTTCGCGTACTTCTCTGGATAGGGCAATTGGCTTGGTGCGCGGACGCGAATCCCCCGTCGACCCCGCATCACGCGCAGCCTCAATCCGTGCCTTGCGCGCCGAATTCCAGGCAAAGGAAGAGGCCAAGGAACGCAAGGCGGAGAAGGAAGCGGCCAAGCGGCGGGATCGCGAGGAGCGGAAGCGTGCCAAGCTGGAAGAGCGGCATCCCGGAAGGCCGGAAATGGAGGAGATCAACGAGAAGGCCGACTCCACCGTCGACGCGGGGGAGTACTCTTCAGCGCCTTCGAGTAACGCGACGGCACACAACAGCAGCCTGCCGCCTTACGTCCTCCAGAGCAGCGCGCCGCCGGGGCCGCAAAGGAGCAACACGGCGTCCAAGCGGCCTCGGCCTCGGGTAAAGGGCCGGTGGGCAACATTCGTTGCGTGGTTCCGCACGCGGCTGCTCCGGCTGAAGTGCATATGACGACCACACACGACCAGACTCCGGGAGTCATTACGACAATTTTCCTAAAGCGATTAGAGCAGAGGAGTGCAAAGCGCGGCCAAGGCTTCTGATTTGGGTGCATCGAGCATAGTACATGTTCCGCGGCGTTGGGTCATCATCATCTTTATCAACATCATCCTGGGTCTAGGAAGGGGTTACTTCTTTCATTCTCTGTTCCGCAGCATTGCCGAGGCATTGCTCTCCGGCGTTTACCCTTGCATTCTTGTGACATACATTGGCGGTCTGGTTTGGATTTTTTATTTTCTTTTCTCTCTTTGACTCTGCTGCACACTACAGCGAGGCGTTCTTGGAATTGGGGGGTTCGCTCACTTCTGATCCTCCCCGCAAAAGGGCAGGGCATGCATAGCACGCATATTGGGTTGGCACATTTGAATCGATTAAGCATTCTCTCTTGACACCGATACACACCGTCTCGATGGGCGTGGGCCCACGGCAGGCGCCGATAGCAGCGTGAAGGAAGGATCTTGGGACGACTGGGAGCAAAGTCCAGACGCGCCAGTGCGTGCATAAGCCGAAATTGGAGAATTTGCGCCCCCACAGTGGTGAGATAAGGACCGAGCGGTTGGGCGGTGTACGTGCTCGCAGCTAGGATGATGTGATGCAATCCATGGTGTTGATCGTGGAGTTCTTCGGCAGACGCGCAGGGCCTCCGCGCGCTGACGGCACTGGGCAGGACAAAGTAAGCAGCGCGCTGGCTGTGTGACGGCCCGCTTCTTCACAACACCCTCCTCCCGCCAATGCTGTTCTCCCGCAACCGGCCATGAAGCTTGGATATTGCACCTCATCGCAATAATGCCCATGTCGAACATGATCCGCCCGCACCCGGCCCTGCGCCGTGCTGCCCTGCTCTCGCGACCTCCCTCCACCCTCCCCGCCGCCGCCGCCGCCGCCGTCTCCGCACGCGTCTCCTCACCCAGCTCCGCTCTTCCGCCGTGCCGTGTCTCACAGCACCGATGGGCCTCGGGCGGGGGCTCCAATGGCAGAGATTTCATGGGCCAGCTGTACGACAGCACACAGGCACGCCTGCAGAGAGAAAAAGCGGAGCAGGCTAGATTTGCGGCCCAGAGAGACCTGACTGGCCGCGGAACCAAGGGTGCAGGACTGTTGGCTCGTAAGACGATTCCACACTGCTTCGTATCCGCTACGGACTACATGCGTCGTGGAGAGGGCTGCTTGAATTCCGTGAATTGGTGCTGATGCGATTCTTGTGCAGTGATTTTCGTCGCCATCGCCGCGGGCTACTACGCCGGCTCGCAGAAACCCGCCTCGCTGCCCGCCGATTCGACCGTCCCCATCTACAAGACCGAGGACCTGAAGCATGACACATCGACAGGTACCCTGCAGGCGGCGTGGGCGGACTTCAGAGCCATTGTCGGCGAGGAGAACATCTCCACCAACGAGATAGACCTGAAGGCGCATGCCGGATCCGAGTGGTCCTCGTACCCCTCTCTGCCCGGCGATGTGCCCTTCGCAATCGTCAAGCCGGCCTCGACCGACGAGGTCAGCCAGATCATGAAGGTCTGCCATCAGAGGAGGATACCCGTCACGCCCTACTCCGGCGGCACAAGCCTGGAGGGCCACTTCGCCGCGACACAGGGAGGCATCTGCATCGACTTCAGCCGCATGGACAAGATCGTCAAGCTGAACAAGGATGACATGGACGTCATCGTGCAGCCCGCCGTGGGCTGGGAGGCACTGAACGAGGAGCTGGCCGAGCACAACCTCTTCTTTCCGCCCGACCCGGGCCCGGGCGCGCAGATAGGCGGCATGGTCGGCACCGGCTGCTCAGGCACGAACGCCTACCGCTACGGCACCATGCGCGACTGGGTGCTGTCGCTGACGGTTGTGCTGGCCGACGGCACCGTCATCACGACGCGCCAGCGCCCGCGCAAGAGCAGCGCCGGCTACGACCTCACGCGCATGTTCATCGGCAGCGAGGGTACGCTCGGCCTCGTCACCGAGGCGACGCTCAAGCTGACGACCAAGCCGGCCAACACGTCCGTGGCCGTCTGCAGCTTCGCCAGCATCCGCGACGCCGCCGACTGCGTCTTCCGCGTCGTCGGCGCCGGCGTGCCCATCGCCGCGATTGAAATCCTCGACGACGTGCAGATGCGCTGCATCAATGACGCCGGCTCGACGTCGAAGCGGTGGAAGGAAGCGCCGACGCTGTTTTTCAAGTTCGCCGGGACGCCTACGAGCGTGAAGGAGCACATCAGCATCGTCCAGAGCTTAGCCAAGAGCACCGGTAGCAAGAGCTTCGAGTTCGCCCGCAGCAAGGACGAGGCAGACCAGCTGTGGAGTGCCCGTAAGGAGGCGCTCTGGAGCGTGATGGCCAAGAAGCGGGACGATGGCGACAAGGTCTGGACCACGGACGTCGCGGTCCCGATTAGCAAGCTGTCTCAAATCATTGAGGAGACCAAGGCTGACATCGATAAGAGCGGCCTCATTGGCGCCATTGTGGGCCATGTTGGCGATGGAAACTTCCACGGTAAGCTTTCTTTTCCTCTAGGATAATTCTCCAAGTGTTCTTATTGTATTTGGACGCTTGCTGACAATTCCCCTCCACAACAGCCATTCTGCTTTACAACGACAGGGAGCACGCCGCAGCTGATGGCGTCGTCCACCGCATGGTCAAGCGTGCCATCGAAATGGAAGGCACTGCTACGGGCGAGCACGGCGTTGGCCTCGTCAAGCGTGATTACCTGAACCATGAGCTGGGCGAGTCGACTGTCGACGCCATGAGGAAACTCAAGCAGGCATATGACCCGCTTTGCCTGCTCAACTGCGACAAGGTTGTGAGGACGAAGAAGCCGAAGCCCGGTGAGGTTCAGCCTTGGTAAACACGACGAGAAGAATATCGTACAAGTGGAGCATTTTTAGTGAGTATATTGTACAGCTTTGATCGCGTCCGGAATGAACCTTCCATTAGATGGGAATATAGGAGTAAATACCCGCAATCTCTACTCGTAGATCTGATGGGGACGGGGTAACCCTATGTAGGAGAATACCGAAACAACTTTGTGGATGTGACCATGATGCAGACTCTGGCTAAGAATGAAATCCGTCGTTTCGCTGACAATGCACAAGTCCGGTGGCCGACTTGATACCTTTGGCATTCGACTTCAGTCCTTCCAGTTCCACCTCTTCTTCACAAACCTCAAGACATATACCAGTCCGATGAGGACCGGGACTTCGATGAGCGGGCCGACGGTTGCTAACCGATAAGAAAATCGATTAGTGAAATGTTAGGGAGTCGACACAAACGAGACTGGGAAAGAGAGGGGTTGAAGAAGAAAGGGTCCGTTCTCAGACTAACCGGCAAGACTCTGCCCACTCCCACTACCGAAGGTGGCGACGCACACGGCGATGGCCAGCTCGAAGTTATTACTAGCGGCAGTGAAGCTCTGCGTGCAAGTGATGGCGTAGCCGCTACCCAAGAAGCGGCGGCACAGCAGCACGGTGCCGGCGAAGACGAGCACGAAGTAGACGACCAGCGGCGCCGCCACGCGCAGCACCGACGTCACCTGGTGTGCGACGTGCGCGCCCTGCGACGCGAAGAGCACGACGATGGTGTAGAGCAGCCCGATCAGCGAGAGCGGCGAGAGCGGGCGTATGAAGTGGCTGAGGTAGCGCGAAGGGCCGAGGAGGCGGAGGAGGGCGAAGCGCGTGAGGACGGCGGCGGCGAGGGGGATGCCTGGAGTTGGGGAGATTCCGGATTAGTTGGGTCCGTCTCGTCTCCAGGGCGGATGATAAGGAGGAGGGGGAGATGCGAGGATGGAGAAGGCAGAAAAAGAAAAAGAAAAATGTCACCAACCTAGAAACACGGCCACGCTCTTCGCCACGACATCGTACCGCACCTCCGCGGCAGCCGAACCTTCGCTACGGCTCACCACGCGCGTGTAGAAGATAGCCAGCGGCGCGAACAGCACGATCTGCAGGAGGCTGTTGAAGGCGACCAACACGGCGCAGTAGTCGCCGTCGCCGCGCGCCAGGTCCGTCCACACGAGCACCATGGCGATGCAGCGCGCCACACCCACGAATATCAGGCCCTCGCGCAGGTCCTGCCGGTCCGGCAGAAATGCCCATGCCAACCCCGTCATCAGCAGCGGCGCCAGGATCCAGTTGAGCACGAAGGAGATGAGGAGCTGCCGCCAGAGAGCGCGGTGGGAGAGGAGCTTGTGGAGCGTCTCGTACTTTACTTTGCACAGAATGGGGTAAAGCATTACAAGTAGACCGACCGCAATAGGGATGGAGACGCCGACGAAAC
Source organism: Diplodia mutila (assembly GCA_022560015.1). NCBI lineage: Eukaryota > Fungi > Ascomycota > Dothideomycetes > Botryosphaeriales > Botryosphaeriaceae > Diplodia > Diplodia mutila. The sequence continues at coordinate 101,163 of JAFISB010000033.1, read as the reverse complement.
TTTACGGGGGAGTGTCAATAGGATGTTTTGTTCATTTTTGTCTCACTTCTCTCAATTTTCTCTCTCGTGGGAAGGGAGCAACGTACGTTCCGCGCTGGAGCGAGGGCCCAGCTGATGGTACGAGATTGCCCAGTATGATGCCTATGGCCATGGCGAGAAATATCCAGACCACGAGGAAACGGTCAAGGAAGGAAAGCCCTCGGAGCGGTGGCATGTCGGCTGGCTCATTGCTACAACACTCCGGAGAGTCGTCGCTTGGTTTCTCTGTTGTACTAGGGAGATCTTCTGCTACTCTAAATGTCAGTGACGTGGATGTTTATGCTCTCTTGCATTAGTAGGATGTTTACCAGACGAGCGAGTCCGACCTTCTGCCGTGGCAAGTCCCCTTTCCGGGTCCGAAATGCTTTGAAGCTCGGTTTCTGTGCCATTTCGGTGGGTTTCTGTCGATGCCATGTGTGGACTTGTACTAGAAGACTTGGAAGAGTCCATGGTTAGATTAGTAGCGAGTGGTTTCATTAGAAATATGGAGGGTGATTCTCTCCGTGGTGTTGATTTATTTGGTTGTGATGCTGACCGCTTCGGCCAATCAGAACGGGGCAGCGACATGCCAGGTTTTGTGGCAAAGACTGCTCCATCGGCGTTGTGGAACCGATGCATGCAAGGACGTTGCTCAACCTAAACTAACCAAAAAGGATAAAACTTACTGCCGGGGTGCAATTCACGAGCTCAGGCCGGAGCGTGGTTGAACCACTGGGCTCTCGACCGTACCACAGGCATTGCAACAGAATTCAACCATTCCACATCCGTCTCACAGTGATATTGCACACTACTAACAAAGGTAGCTGACTCTTATGTCTGGATGTGTTTTTGCAGTCTTAAAGTTCGCATCTACGTCCAGACATTTGCTTCAACTACTATAGAAATCAATCGTGGGACACAAATTCAACTTTCTTTACAAATGCATTATGGTGCCATGCACTCTGGCTGCCGCGACCTATGGCTGTTAGACGGACTCTCCTTTGCTTATAAAAGCCTTCCGATACCAGTTCACTCCAAGCCACAAATGAAGAGAAAGGGCATACGAAACTTAAAAGCATTTTAAGTGGCGAATTTTACTAATAATAACGGTGTTAAACAAAGTATAATCGAGGTTAAGTCTATTCTTTGCCATTTCTATCTCTATTTTCTTCTCGATGCTACAAACTACCTAATGCTTTTCGTAACGAGAATTCTAGGGTAACTATAAATCGACATTACCACTTACGTGTATCAACCAATCTAGAGGGGAAAAATAATAGTCATAAATTAAACTGAATTCCCGGTTCACGTATGCTCCAAGCTATGAAGAGAAAACGAATGGCATGGACCAAGCTCCGTGCTTCTGTATGTTATAATCTAACGTAGACTTAACTCCGGGCTTCTGTGTATTTCAATTCAAGAAACAGAAGCAATGAAATGACAAAGGAAGAAGAAAATCCTACCGTCTTGACTGGCGTCTTGAATATGTAGCAGACGTTTTCCGGGACCTAGATCGCACCTATGTCCCTCTCACTGGGCGCCGCCCCGGTTCAAATCGCACACAAGCGGAAACCACCAGGGCTGAGGGGTGATAGGGCGGCCGTAGACTTCAACCTCGAGCCGGTAGCGCGTGATGGCGTAGAAGATATCATCCTCAGAGGGCCACGGGTCACCGTTCGGCAACAGGCGTTCATTGGGCTGGGGCTGGTGCCGGGGTTGGGGGGCAGGCTGCATCTGCGCCGAGGATCCGATGCTGGTGTTGATGAGAACGAACACATCCATCGAGCGCGTCTTCCAGGCCAACTTCACGTTCAGCCCGGTGACCAGATTGCGGTTAGTGATGTGCTCGTAGACCGTGTGGTTGCATACAAAGCAGTGGCAGCGGCCCTTGGGGGGGCGTGGTGATCTGGTTCAGGAATGCGACCTCCAGGCATTGGGGGCAGAACATGTGACCGCAGGGGAGACGAATGGGGGCCCTGCGTTCTGCAAGGCGATGTGAATATGTGTTGCGGCATGCCGGGCAAGCGCCCGAGGTGCGGCCCCTGAAGATTTTGAGGCTGAAGGAAGGCTCTCCGTTAGTGCTCATGATGTCAATGGAGTTCGTGAGTTGTGTTGCTGTTTTCCAGCTGCTGCTGATTATATCGTGATTAGTTTCAAGTTTGTGCCAGTACAAGGCGTTGATCGAAGCTTGACAATGCCGTTGTAGGCGAATGAACGTGGGGGAATATTCTGTTATGAGCAACAATGAGTGGCTTTGTTCAGGACCGTTGCATTGATACAGAAAGCTGGAGTACGAAAACAAGGGCGGAAGGATGATGCAGAAGATGAAGAGTGGCATGATATGCAGTCGAGTTTGAAATTTCGTGATTGAATGAACCGCCATAGTGACTGAGACCTGACTGCTTCTGCCTTGATGTTTGTTGAAAGGTTGCCTGTCTGTGGGCGGCTTCATTTTCCATTTTCGTTTATGTCTTTAAGGTGAAAGCAAAGGTACAAGAAGTTACCAGAGAAGCCCTGGCTCATAGCTTGGCCTTGGCCTGGACCTTCTTCAACACAGGCTCGATCTTGGTGGCCTTCATGACGTCGCCCTTGATCTTCAACTTGCCCGTCATGAACAGCTTCTGGGCGTTGGCCTTGCCGGCGACTAGCGAAGCGAAGTCGTTGTCCGAGAGCAGCATCGTGACTGGAACCAACGAGTCAGTTATCGGGTCCACCCGTTCAAAGAAATAAGCGCCAAACACCATCTCCACTTGTCTACCCCATCCAGGTGTTGGCATTTTTCCCGCGGTTTAGGCGGCTCCCACCCACTCACAACTACCGTGCTGGCCAGCTGGCGCTGGCGCTGGTGCCGACGCCGAAGCCGAAGCCGTCAGAACAGTAGCGCGATCGACGAGCGAGCGAGCAGAGGCGGAAGCTACCCACGATGGATGCGTTGTGCTGGCAACGCAACACAACACAGACACCACGCGGACACTCCCACTCCCCAGCCATCCGATCATCGCGCCCCGATCCACTCCCAGCCTATCGTCCGCAGCGCCAGCGGATAATAACGGGGAAGAATGTAAAACTCACCATCAGCCTTGCCACCCTCGGGCGCGGCGCCCTTGCCGACGGTGCCCGTCTTCTTGAGGTCGATGTACCAGCTGTCGGTCTCGCCCGCCTGGTTCTTGATGGTGAAGGCGAAGACGGCGCCACCCTTCTTGACGGCGTCCTTGCGGTCGGCGTCGTCGGCGAGCGAGGCGGCGATGGCGTCGAACGCGGCCGACGAGGGGATCTTGTCTGTGTTCCGGCGATCATGGTGTGAGCGAGCGGTATTCGCGGCAGTTCGCTCTTGCATCGTCATCCCGGCGGCAGTAGCCTTGGGCCGCGGCGACGGTGGCCAGACCTAGCAAAAGTGGATGCGAATGCAGGCTTTCTACGGCGGCGCGAGACGACGGAAGAAGGCCATGGAAGGGTTGGTCATGCACGCGTGCACTTACCGCTCTTAAGACTCATGGTGGGGGTGCTAGCGGGTTCTGCGGCGGCTACACGGGGACGATAACAAAGAATAGCTTGGACGAGGTTTCGGAGGATAGAGTTGCAGAGCACAAGAGACAGTTCCCAAGGGGTTTATAGGTAGGTGCAGAGGTCAGCCGTCAGTATTCGGGTGTCGGTGTCGATGATGCATGATGCAGGCGGCGGCGGCAGGCGGGCGCAAGTCCGGGGTTGGCATGTGAAAGCGCCGAGGCTCAAGCCCGAAGCCCCGGCACGTGCCACTCGTCACTTGTCACATTCTCATTCATTCAATCTTCGCTCCAGAGTCAATGAAATTTCCTGCGGCCGTCATGTAGGCCCATGCTATGTACATCTTGCTATATAGCGGGCGTACGGGGATATCTTGTAACTGAAAAAGGAAATGATGTCGTAACGATTGTAGTCGGATCATCAGTGATCGTGGTCGGCATCCATCTCTGCGCTCATGGATGATAGTGATGGTGGTCTTTCCCTCCCATCGGGTCGTAAATGCCCCCCAAAAACATTAGGAAAAGGTCGTGAATCGTCTCTCGTTGACGAGAGGGTGTTTTTCCCCCCGTGCGCCTCATACAACTCCATAGTTGACAGTCGGTCAACTCGTACAACCCCCATGGTACAGTACTCCGGAGACACCGTTGATGCATATTTACATTAGCGCCAAGGGAACAGGAACTTGCGCATGTGTTCTTCCGCTTCGACCAACTGTTCTTTGGCCTTGGCCGTCACCTTGCTGTTGCGCGTGCGCGACCACCATTTGCTGACCGATTTCGACTCGGGCGTGCCCTTGAGGTCGTCCAGCTCGTCGGTAATAAGCAGGTCCGGACTGATCTCGTCGATAGGGCTCAGGACGATCGGCACGTCCATGACCTCTTCCGCCCGGTTCTTCCACTCCTCGCTGCCCGCGATGCGCGTGAGCGGCGCCAGCGCGTCGTCCCACGTCCCCGTGCGGAGCGAGACGTCCTCGAAGTTGAACTCGGTGATAGAGCGGCGGTGGCGAAGGATGAAGGTGCTGATCTGGGTCGAGTCCATGACCGCGTTCTCGAGTTCCAGGAAGAGCAGGTTGGGGAACTTGAGCGCGCGGATGCCGGTGGGGCGGCTTGCGCCAGACTCCGGCGTGCTCGGGGGGGACAGCCCGGGTTCAAGATCCAAGGAAAGGGGCGAAGGTCCTTTCTCTCCCCTCCAGCGGAAGAGTAGCCTGGTGATGGAGAGGGAGAAGGTACGCAGGTAAGAATGAAGGAGGCGGAGATGTTCCGATGATGAGCCCTCCAGATAAGGCTGGCTGTCCAGGTGGACCGCGAGCTTCTTGATTTGGCGCCATCTCCGGTTCGACGCCGGCGTGGAACCGGGGCCCATGGTTGGCTGGAGGTAGAGAAGGCCGGCAGGGTGCATGGCCTTGATGGTCAGGGTGTCCAGCTCCGGAAGTTGGGCGCGCTCAACGGCTATCCGGAGGGAAATGAGCGCGTAATCGACCGCACTGCGTCGGTGGCGCTGCGAAAGCTCCTGGTCGGGACAATCAAGCTTGAGGTGGACCAGGCCAGGAAGCGCCTGGAGGGCGCGTATGAAGGCGGGGACATTGGTAGCGGCATGGAAGACGGGAGGATACTGCTTGATGAGAAGGTCCGTCATTTCCCAGGATCCGTACTTGGGGGTCTTCATCTTTCCGATGAGCGTGGGCGGCTTGTGGATCTGCGGTTCGTAGACCAGGCTCTTCTGCTCGCCAGTCACGGGATCAATGAGTGGCGGAAGGAACGTGTCCGGGGAGTGCGGCATGCGGAAGGTCATGGACTTGACGCGAGGACCAATGCTCTCCAGGGCTTCCATGCGGGCGGGCCTGGCAAAGGTACTCGGGCGGAAGGTTATGGTGATGTCTTCAAACAGAAAAGGGGCCACGCGAGTGCTCATGTCATGGCAGACAAGACGGCAGTTGGCGAGATCCGCCTTGTCGACGCGAGCCAGGAAGGCATCGCGACAGGGCTCCGACAGCCAGAACCTGAGGAATGCCGAGCTGGTCGACATCACCAGGTTGCATACCGAGCTGTTGGATCGAAGCGCTGAGGAGAGGGCATCAGTCGCAGTTCGACGGAAAAGGGGAACCGGACGTCCAAAAAAAAAAAACCAACTGAGGGAAGCAACGAAGAGGAGGCGAGAGGACGGAGGACCAAGGGAGGGTTTATGGCGGACGGCTCAGGCACTTACACCGACTCCCAGGCACCTCGACCGGTGTGGGGATCTCCCCAAAGAGCAGCTGCTTCTTGGCCGTGGAGCTGGCATTGCTGCTCTGGGTTCGGTGGCTCCCGTTCGTACGGCTCGAATGGTACGAGTCGCTAGAAACTTGGTGTTTCAACGACGGTAGAGATTCGCAAATCATTCGTGAGGGTTGTCATAGATGGTGGTTAGGAAAGAGCGGTGGACATTGGGATGTTGGCAGAGTGCGGTGCGAGGAGATGGCAAAGAGAAGGAAACCTGAGGTACATCAGGCACGCGCGCGCCGCCGCCATGCTATTTACTGGCTGCGGGCGCCCCCTCAGTCCGAAAGTGGTCGTGGCCCAAGTGGGGATGTGACTATGAGTCAACGTCTGTGCAGAGCAGCAGATCCGCACGGCACTCTAACTGACAACGGTGGGATGATGAGGGAAACACGACTATAACGCGGTCGTGGGAGAAGTAAACGAACGTGTTCAGCGCATTTAGTGGGTCTTTTTCGAGGCGGGGAATCCACTCTGGGTATGGTTCGTTTTATGTTTCGTAGAGCGTTCGGGGAGGTGGCCGCTGGCCCAATCGAATGCGGTGCCAAGGCCAGCGGTGAGGATGCGCTACTGCACGAGATGCAGCGAGCGCTTGCCCGTCGCACCACAAACGCGTCTTTAATCCCGCACCGCCGCGACTCTGCTGGCGGGAGCGTGAGCGGGAGGCGATCCTCACGCGCGCCCCGGGACACGAGCAGACGCGTCGAAACCTTCTCGAAGCGAAATCTGGGGTAGCCGCAATGCGAACCACACGCAGCCTTATAGGTAGTCGCCGTCGCCGCGCGGGCGGGCGAGCGTGGCTGCAACAAGTCGGGAAACGGCGCCTGGAGCGCGTGGCAAAGGCCCGATGCCGACGAGAGTGGAAAGAAGCACCCTGCCACCTGCCACCCTGCCACCCGACCTGCGTGCCTCCAGTGCCATCACTCCCGTCGGCCTGGAGCGGCGCTCTGCTCACCCGGCGCCGGCATTTCTCGGCTGCGTCCATGTGCCCGCTGATGCTGATGTGAGCCCCTCCGCCGAGGCCCGCCCCTCGAGGCCCAAGGCGCCCCGCGCTCGCTCACCAAAGGAAGAAAGAGACAGCGTGGTGTGGACGGCTCGCCGAACGCTTTGGGCCGTCTGTCTGCTCCGACGAGTACATTCTTGCTCCGAATGCAGGCCCCCTGCCCCCTTTCAGATGCACGAGTCAGTGGGAGGATGCAGTGCCGTTCCTGAAGACAGCCTCTGTCCTCGACACGCGCTACTCGTTGACATGCCGGCGCCGCAACGCCGAGAGTCAGGCCACATACGACTGGGCGGCGGCCACGGCGCGATGGAGCTGCGTGTGGCGGGGCGGGCTACTCTCCAAACACGTTAAGCCCAAGGGCGCTCGGAGATGCGGCGGCGCTGGGGGATGGCGACCGTACGTAAGCGGCGGATTGGAAGGACGATGCTGGAAGAAGAGTAGTAGATGCAAGCAGCAGGCCTGGACTTTTATGCTGCGGGCCCGAGCTGTGCGGGCTGCTTCCCCGTTCGATCTAGTGGCGATCTCTGTGATCCCGAGCTGATCGTCGATGGAAAAAGAGGCTCAACGCAGCAGAAACGCTGCTCTGCGACGGTACAATACAGACACGTCTGGGTAGTGCCCGCTTAACGGCCCATCCGTTGGCAGCACGCGGGAGCTGCTGTGGAGATTGCAGGTGGCTCGCGCGGCAACGTGCGCCTGCTCGTAGATTATCGATGTACGCTGCCGGCTGGTCTGGAGGCGGAGCAATCCTAGCGGCCGCAGGCTGTCGATTAGCCTAGCCGCGCCGTTGTTGCTGCGTCGTATGCAGGCAAAAGGCAAGAGCCGTGGCACTCTGTTGAACCATATCCACACCCACGCCCTTCGTCCATTCCGACCTCCTCCGCTGTCTCGCTCTCCGCCGCCCCCGTCCGGCCAAGCCTCGCTCCCTCACCCTCGCTCCCTCGCCCGCCCGCTGCACTCGTTATCGCTTCCGCGCGCATCCAACTGTTGCGCCCGTTCCACCTGCCGGCTAAATCTTCTCCGAGCTGAGCCAGCTGGGCTCTTTGTCTGCGCCAACCCCCGGACGCTGCTCTGTCCCTCTGCGCCTGCGAGTCTCACTGCTGGAATTCCAACAAGGCATGGCCGTGCTACGCACTCGACCTCGCCGAACTTAGCCTCCTCCCTGGCCCGGGTCTGTCAAAAGCAGGCGCTCCCACCCGCGGCTCTCGCACTCGCCTCTCTGGCCGCCGCCAGGGATCTGCAGGGTCTACATGGTCAAAATGCGAATTCCCATCCGGGAACAACTTGGCTTTCTGGTGCTGCTGGTTTCCCTCGTCGCTCTCGCCGTCATTGCGGCTGCAACATGGGTCTGTCACTCTCTCACTCTCTCTCGCTCTCTGCCGTGGTCAATGAAGATGGCCAGACTGGATTCGCTTTTCGACCTTTACGCGCCTGGCTGGGCATGCTGCAATGGCTGCTGCAAGCTTGCGCGGCCGCACTGCCTTCGCGCCAGATAACTACCGCGCGCTATCCGCAAATCACTGCATCTCGTGGCTCTACATATGCTGATACATCGTGCAGATCACCAATTACAACTTCGTTTTGGACATCCGAGCCTCGCGACTGACGCTGACAGCGTCATTGAAGGCATCGCAGCTGGCGTCGAACCTCTTGTTGATGCAGTCAACCGTGCGTTCCGCCTCAAGCAGAATCGTCATCCAGCGGCAGCTCCAGCGTTACAACGATGGCAATGTCACCTATCGGGCGACTGCAAACTGGACCAATTCGCAGTCTGACCTAGCTGCGGTCTTCGATGGAGGCCAGCAGATGACATTGCTGCTACAGGCCCAGATTTGGCCCAAGAACTATACTGGAGCAGCTGCAGACAACGTCAAGATTGCAGCTACGGCTTCGGTGGTCTCTGGAAAACTCGCTCTCCCTATGGCCTACGACAATGGCTCTACCGTCTACCTTGGCGACAATGGTCTGGGCTATCCGCCCCAATTATACCCCAATATGACCTTCACTTCCCAACGGGTGAACGACACTTTCAACGAAACCCTGGCTCAGTACGCGGGACAGACCTTGAACGAGACCGGCAGTATCTTACTGGGTCCTTGGGAACTTAACGAGACATTCTCCTTGATGTCTCTGACTGTTCCTATCATCAACAACACCTCCGCACTTGATATCGTTGGTTGGATGACCGTTATTATGGACGCCAAATTGATCTACCAGACTGTGGATGCCGGCGAAGGGCTCGACAGCAGCGGTGTAACTCTCATCGTTGGACCTGAAAGTCTCGACAATAAGTTTCCATCTGGTGTGCTGTACACAAACAACAGCGGTAACCCCACCGCCGATGTATCGGTCCGGTTCGTGTTGCCGCCGGGAAACATGAATGGACGTCATGCATCCCGCGCTTGGGGAACCGCGCAACCTCCTTTCAACTACAGTCAATTTCCCGCCGTCAAAAGAGGATTGACTACCAAACAAGGTTCGGCAAACAATGCGGGGTCCATTATATCCACCAAGAATGAGGAACAAAAGCATGTGGCAGTTGGCTTCGCCATGCCAGCCACCACCTTGTGTGACTGGGTCGTTCTTGTGGAGCAAACGCATTCCGAAGTCTGGCAGCCTATCAACCATCTACGCAACATCCTAATAGCTTGTGTCTTCGGCACGGCTGGCGCCATACTACTTCTAACGCTTCCACTTGCGCACTACTCTGTCCGACCGATTCGCCAGCTCAGGGCTGCCACGCAGCGATCCGTCTCGCCGACCGGGTACCTGCCTGACGATTCAAGCTTTTCCTCCGGCCATATGGATGGATCCGATGATCCTGATGTTATTGCTCGCAAGGAAGGATTCATGTCGAAAATCAACTCTTGGAGACACAAAGGGCGGCGAACTCGCGTGGAGCAGCGAGAGGTGGAAAGAAGGCGACAGTTCCGGATTCCTGACAAGGTCAGGGATCGCAAGCATCTAATCCACGACGAGCTTACGGACCTTACCACCACCTTCAACGAGATGACAGACGAACTCATGATGCAGTATGAGAAGCTGGAAGAAAGAGTGAAGCAGCGTACAGCTGAGCTTGAGGAGGCAATGAAGGCTGCCGAATCTGCCAACGAGAGCAAAACGTTGTTCATCGCTAACATCTCGCATGAGTTGAAGACTCCTCTCAACGGGATTCTCGGCATGTGCGCTGTGTGCATGTCGGAAGATGACCCGGTCAAGCTGAAGCGTTCGATGAGCATCATATATAAGAGTGGGGATCTGTTACTCAATCTTCTCACAGATCTTCTAACTTTCAGCAAGAACCAGATGGGCCATCAGAATCTTTCACTTGACGAGAAGGAGTTTCGCCTGCGAGATGTCAGCACTCAGGTTCTGGCGATTTTCGACAAGCAAGCCAAGGAGAACGGCATCGCCTTGTCTGTACGATTCCAAGGCCCAGCCGACCTTAATGTTGACGAGTCTGCTCAGCGTGGTGAACAGGGGCTTGCCCCGTATGGTCTTGGGCGCGTGAAGGACATGATCCTGTGGGGCGATCAGCATCGCATCCTCCAAGTACTCATCAACTTGGTCTCCAACGCTCTCAAGTTCACACCTAGAGGTGGCTCCGTCTCCTGCACGATCCGATGTGTTGGGGACGCGAGTGTAACGCCGGGATTTGGAAGTCGTAAAGGTTCTCTCAATTCTCAGACACGGCAGAACTCTGGACGAAACTCCAGGAACCGCGGTAGGCTGGATGCGAGTTCGATGTCTTCCCAAGTCACACCAAGGCGTACGGACACCGCGAATCAAATCAATGTCCTCCACGACAAGGCATACGCTCACATCCTGGAGGCCGAGAGGGCACAAACACCGCCGCCTGGAAGGTTCCTCGCTTTCGAGTTCGAGGTTGAGGACACAGGTCCGGGTGTTCCGGAACATCTGCAACAACGCATCTTCGAGCCATTTGTACAAGGTGACCTTGGACTCAGCAAGAAGTTTGGTGGCACTGGTCTTGGATTATCCATTTGCCAGCAGCTTGCGACCCTGATGAGAGGTACTATTACTCTCAGGAGCACCCTTGGCCAGGGCAGCACGTTCACCGTGGAAGCTCCTCTGAGGCATCTGAAGACGCGAGCAGATAGCACTGCTTCGTCAAGGCTTTCGGAGGCCCCGAATGTCAGCCGAAAGAGCAGCCTGTCAATTGAATCGCCAACTTCCCGTACAGCAGAAGAGAGTACGGGAACCAGCGCAGCGCCTGTTGCGTTCGAGTCGGACTCGCAGCCACGGTTGGTAGGCTTAAGGCAACCTTTCTTTGCGTCTCCCACCCCTCTGGAGTCTCCTGGTTCGCAGGGCGCTGCAATGGACCGCATCGCAGCTCAAGCTTCAAACAAAGGCGATAGACTCAGAGTCCTCGTCGCTGAAGACAACAAGGTGAGTGTTGCCACAACCAACCCGAGCACGAAATAGTGTTGACGATGCTGACAACCCGCAGACCAATCAAGAAGTGGTTCTGCGGATGCTGAAACTTGAAGACGTGTACGACGTACAGATCGCGAAAGATGGCCAAGAGGCTTTGGACAAAGTCAAAGAGAGCATGGAAAATCAAAGCCCCTACGACTTGATTTTCATGGACGTGCAAATGCCAAACCTCGACGGTATTCAATCCACCCGGCTCATCCGTCAAGCGGGGTACTCAGCACCCATTGTTGCCCTCACAGCCTACGCCGAGGAAAGCAATGTCAAGGTCGGTTGATGTTTTCGTTTGCCATGTCGAGTCTGCTGACACGGTATCCAGGAGTGCTACGAATCAGGAATGGACTTTTTCTTGTCAAAACCGATCCGTCGCCCAGCGCTGAAGCATGTGTTGAAGACTTACTGCGCTCCCATCCCGGAAGAGACAGAACCTGGAGACAGCCCTCCGTTGGATTCGAAGAAGAAGAAGAAAGGCGCCGCTTCCAAGCCAGCGGCGAAAGTGAACGCAAAGGACGAGACTTCAGGACCCTCACCTCTGTCATGACGCACATGACGGGGTTGCTGCCTTTGTTGCCTCAGTGTGTTCATCAGCTCTTTCAAGCCCCTGCGCTTGCTGCAGCATGCAGAATTTCCCGCTACAGGCAGTCCTTTTGTAATGGAAGAATGGTTGGTGTGATTGTTGTGGAGAATCGGGGTTGTTCCGTTGTTTATAGTTGGCCCTCTTAACACTTTCCTTTAATCGCGTGCAATTGTTTCGGAGTTCGAGGGAGAGAAAAGCGGGGTTGGATTGCGACTCTTATCTTTTTGTATCATTCATAGCATGGCGCTTCCAGGAGAGATTGCTTAGCCCACAGGTAACCAACTGCTTTGGGGCGAACGGGTTTGGCGCGTTCTGCGAGGTGGATGGTGGTCTCAGGTCTCGGCATCTTTGGGTATTACGATGGCGGCCATTTTGTTTTGCATCTACCAGCTCTTTCATTTTGTTCCGATTTCCTTATGTTTATCATGGTGCACCTGCACTGGTGTGTGTGGTAGCGGTGGGACTCACGATCACAGCGAATTTGAGCGCCATGTAGAGTCAGCTTCTCGGCCTGACGCTGTTTCGAGATTGGACAACAGAAAAAGAAAAAAAAAGAAAAAAAAGCATAGCGCGCGGGCACGCACGTTTTACATTGTTCTAAGAATCTGCGACGTGTTCTTGCTGTTGAGCACGTCGAAAACAATCATCGCGTCCTGAAATAATCAATGAGCATGAAGATGAGAATCAATGCAGGAACGGAGGCCGAAGGCAGCACAAACTCGGAGGCCGAGGGGGGGCAGCGATTAGCAATCAGTCCTCGCTGAAGCTTGGGGCTTGGGGTCTCCACAGGGAGCTCGGATCCGGTGCTTTGCGTCATCAGAGTCCGAAGGTCCGATCTGCGCGCACGCCTTTCACTCTGCCTTCCCGCGACCCGCTTCCTCTCCATCTCAGTACACAGAGCCACTGCTCCAATCGCTTCTACCAGCAGCCAAAATGTTCGCCCGTCACGCTTTCCGTCCCGCCCGCACCCTCACCAACGTAAGCCCATGCCCGCGCCGCAACGCGCTTCCATGTTCCCGACGCCTTGCTAACGATCCCATCAGTCCGTCCGCAGATACGCGACCGAGCCCCCCAAACAGGGCTCCAATGCTGCCCTCTTCGGCGCGCTGGCCCTCGGCGCCGGCGGTGCTGGCTACTGGTACCTGAACAGCTCCAAGGGCGGCGTCCCTGCACCTGCCTCGCTGAAGCCGGCCGAGAAGACGTTCAAGGGCGGCGACCAGGGCTTCGTTTCCCTCGTGCTCGACGATGTCGAGACCGTCAGCCATAACACCAAACGCCTCCGCTTCAAGCTGCCCGAGGACGACCAGGTTTCGGGCCTTGAGGTTGCCTGTGAGTGCAGCTCCGGTATGGCGCACGGTGAACATTAGGTGCTAATATGAGGACAGCCGCGCTATTGACCAAATACAAGGGTCCGGAGATGCAGAAGGCTGTTTTGCGGCCGTACACTCCTGTCAATGATGAGGGTAAGGATGTCAATCGTCCCAGTCTGGCGAGCGCTGTCTGACGTGATCTTTGTAGATGCCCGGGGATACCTCGAGCTTGTTGTCAAGCAGTACCCCAACGGCCCCATGTCATCGCACCTGCACAGCATGACGCCCGGCCAGAGCCTTGACTTCAAGGGCCCGCTCCCCAAGTTCCAGTGGACCCCGAACAAGCACGAGCATATTGCTCTCATCGCCGGTGGTACCGGTATCACGCCCATGTACCAACTCATGCGCGCTATCTTCAAGAACCCCGAGGACAAGACCAAGGTCACGCTCGTTTACGGCAACGTCGGCGAGGACGACATCCTGTTGAAGAAGGAGCTTCACGAGCTGGAGAACACGTACCCTCAGCGCTTCCGCGCCTTCTACGTCCTGGACAGCCCACCGCCGGAGTGGACCCAGGGCAAGGGCCGCGTCACCAAGGAGGTGCTCAAGACGGTGCTGCCCGAGCCGAAGGAGGGCGAGAAGCTTAAGATCTTCGTCTGCGGCCCGCCCGGTATGTACAACGCCATCTCTGGCAACAAGGTCAGCCCTAAGGACCAGGGTGAGCTGTCGGGTATGCTGAAGGAGCTCGGATATGACAAGGAGCAGGTTTACAAGTTCTAGATAGTCGGTTGCAAAGACCCTGAATTCCAACGCGGTAGATCGAGGGCGGTCGATTTTCTTTTCAGCATTAGAGCGTAGAGAGAACAGTACACCGCGCTGAATTATAATCTCAAATCTCTTGTCCTTCACTCCCGGCTAATGACGACCCTTGGTTTGTATGGAAGAGTCTTCGACAAATGACGTTTTGCCGACATATGAGCTGCTATCGGCGACAGGCTCTTATTTACGTCCGATTGCCGTTGTGCCGTTTTTCTCACCCACAATCGACGTCATCACGCCTGCACAATGCAGCGGCAAATATCGAAAGATCATAGCTGCATAACGTCAGTTTATCCACGTTGAATAAGAGGATCACCTGCCCTTGATGCTATTTGTCGCGTCCACTTCCCCTGAGCTGCATTCTTTTCCATAGAACCACCTCGATCTTCTGCTGCGAATTGGTTATCTGGAAAGCATGCAGTCGTTTATCCAGTACCGCAAGTTCCGCACGCACCTAGAGAGGCAATATGAGAGAGACCGCGAAAAGACGACGGCATTCGCACAGCAACAACAGCAGCAACGACATGATGACCTCCTCCGCCGAGCAGCATCGACGTCCTCGTCCTCGTCCTCATCCTCAGACATACCCGGTAGCAAGCCGTCGTCATCTGCAGACGATCGCCGCGACCTCGAAAAGGGCGAAGGAGCCGCCGCATCATTGACGCAAAAAGGACATATGGAACCGCCGGCGGCGGCGGCAGCAGCAGCAGCAGCAGCAGCGTCTACAGCGGACTCAGAGCAACAGCTCGACCGCGTCGTCACCACTACCACCGAGCCAGCGGAAGAGACACCTTCGATCAACCGCCCTTCCACCTCCCGGACGCTACGGCCCATCGGCACGGCGCTCGGGCTCGCTCTGACCGGCGTGAGCGTGCGCCCGCGGACGTCTCAGCATCCGGACGGTAGAGGAAAGGTCTTCATCGTCGGTTACGAGGGCGCGGGCGACCAGCTCAACCCGCACAACTGGGGTTACGGCAGGCGCGTGTTCGCGACGTTCTTGGTGGCCGGGATCGGGTTCGTGGTCGGTGTGGCGAGCAGCATCGATGCGGAGGCGCTGAGGCCGGCGGCGAAGGAGTTTGGGGTGAGTGAGGTGGTGGAGAGTTTGTCGACTGGTGAGTTTTTGCAGCATCCTTTTCTTGTTTGCCATTGCTTTTTCTTTCTTGTTGCTTTGGACCCCAATAGGGAGACGGGGCATACGGTGGCGGGGGTGAATTGGGAAATCGAAAATTCATTGGGTAGTCGGAAGCAACTGACTGGAATTGTTAGGGTTATATCTCATCGGCTTTGGCGCTGGTGCGCTCTTAGCGGGCCCTTGCTCTGAGACGTTGGGAAGGAATCCCGTATACATCGTAACAATGACGCTTTACATGATTTTCATCATGGCGTCCGGATTAGCACCCAACATTGGTGCGCAGCTGGCCTTTAGGTTCTTGGCGGGCTTCTTTGGCAGCACGCCATTGACGTGTGCCGGATGATCGCTTTCTGATCTGTGGAGCCCGATGGAAAGGGTCTTCGCATTCCCGGTGTTTGCCAATGCCGCGTTTACGGGTCCCGCGTTGGGTAAGCCTGTCCTAGTTTCAAGTGAAATGAGTGCTGACGCAAGGGGTGGTCTAGGCCCCGTCATGGGTGGCTTCATCGCGCAGAGCAGTGCCGTGTCCTGGCGTTGGGTCGAATGGACCACGCTCATCATGTCCGGCCTGGTGCTCGGTGCCGTCGTCCTTTTCCAGCCAGAGACATATCCCCCGGTGCTTCTCCGCTGGAAAGCGCAGCACCTCCGTCGCATCACTGGGGATAAGCGCTACGTCGCCGAGGTGGAGCTGATGGGTGCCACGTTCGGCGAGCGCATCAAACGCGCCCTGTATCGCCCGTTTCTGTTGACCTTTTCAGAACCTATAATCATTCTCGTGGCGCTATACTTGACCGTCATCTACATCGTGCTCTTCACCTTCCTGGATGGGTACGACTTCATCTTCGGTGAGGTCCACGGCACCAGCCAAGGCATCACGGGACTTTGCTTTGTAGGCATTGCAGTCGGCCTCTTCGGAGCATCGGCGCTTGTGCCAATAATCTACAGGTGGGCGAAGCGAGACTTGAAGAAGATTCAGGAGGAGGGCAGAGGCGACAGGCTGCCGCCGGAGTTCAGGCTGTGGTTCTCGATGCTCGGCGGAAGCTTCGCGATCCCAATAAGCCTGTTCTGGCTGGGGTGGACTTCGTACCCATCGATCAGCATCTGGAGTCCCTTGGCGGCGACCGTCCTGTTTGGCTACGGGATCCTGTGCGTCTTCATCTCCTGCTATCAGGTGAGTCGTCGCTCCTTTCGTTTTGAGCCCTGGTGCTATGGTTATCTTTTGCTGACCAATCCGGACAGTATATCATTGACTCATACGAGATTCTTGCCGCGTCGGCACTGGCATCGGTCACGTTGATCAGATATGTCGCAGCTGGCGGTATGGTGGTTGTGGGCATACCGTTCTATCAAAACGTCGGAGTGCACTGGACTTGCACCATTCTCGGCTGCATTAGTCTCCTACTGGCTCCCGTGCCATACGTATTTTACAAATACGGAAGTTGGATCCGAAGCAAGAGTAAATTTGCAGGGAAAGTTCAGCAGTAGCTTTTGCTACGTCTTGTACAGTATTTATTGTACAACAACTTGATGAGGTCTTCGGCTTAACCTGTGTATATTCATGGTTTCCGATGTTTCTAGATATCATAACCGGTGTGTCAATTTAAGGTCAAATTAGACGCAATGAAATGAATTGGTGCCGTGTATAGCCCGTTAACAGTACTTTATGTACAATACAAGCGTTTCCTTTGATTCCTTCACCACTCGCCTTCGCCGTCCTTCCTCGCCTAGATGAGTTGGTCAGCATCCGAGATAGTACGAAGCTGTTTCACGGCGTAAACTTACGCGTACAGCGCCGGGGCCACCCAGTTCCTTCTCCAGACCAGCAACGAAAGTCCTCGGCGCGCTGGGCTTGTCCGGACGGAGGTAGTAGGTAAGGGCACAGCCGCTACCGAAGACGGCCCAGAAGGTGCCGAAAAGGACCCAGCCCCAGTTGGGCTTGAAGTGGGTGTACTCCTCGGGCGAGAAGATGGCAAGAACGTCGTTGTCCTCGTGGAGGGGTTCGCCGTAGTTGCGGCGCTCCTGCTTGTCCCACCAGTCACCGTACGGGTCGCGGAACTGGCGCTTGACGGCCGGGGGGTTGACGTAGCCGCCGTTCTGTACGCAGCAAGCGTGTTAGCCGTCGGGTTCGATGAAGATATCGCGGCCACACACAGCGCCCGGGGAAAGTCCTGGCCAAGCCGCCCTTCCAGCAATGCTGCTTCCCGAGCTGCCGCCCCTCATCTCCAACCGTCCGGACAACTGGGGGCAATATTGACTGATGGGTGTGGGACGCAAGCGGGCGGACTGACCATGTCGGGGTCCTCGACATCGGCGCCGGTCGAGGCCTGGCGGAGCTGGAGACGGGAGGCTTGGGGAGCGGCGGGCCGTAGGGCGCGGGTCAGCGGGCGCGCCGCAGCGATTCTGCGCGAGAGCATCTGGAGGAGTCAGCGGGGGCAGCGGGGCGAGGCCGGGGTCGCGTACGGTGGCAGCGGAGGCGCAATGGGTGGTGTTGCGGGCGGGATGGCGTTGGTGGAGGTTAGGGCGATGCTTGAGGTGGTGGAGCGTGCCTCGCGCGCCAAGGGTCAGCAAGTCTAAGCGGCGCTGATTGCTCAGGAATGTCTCTTCGCCGCCCATCGTTCACGCTCACGCGCTTTTTTCGCCCACCGCGCACGCGCCAGATCGCAAAGCTCATGTCTGACCGCGGCTCTGCATCTCCCGCGCGCTGAACTTCCCAACGGCATCAAATTCGGCGCCCCGCACGCGACGCTCGCATGTGCAGAGGGGGTCCGACGACTTTGGCGGCCCTCCAAAGCCCTGGCTATGCAAAACACGGATGTTCTCGAGCGCGACGAGAGCACCCACCACCGCAGTAACGGCCTCGCCGTGCAGCCACCCAGTGACGGGAATGCTCACGATTCCCACCCCAACGGCTCGCCCTCGCACACCTGTACCAACGGCCAGCCTTACGCCAATGATGCCTCCCCCGACCGTTCCCAAACGCCTGGCGGAGGCCCGCCCAACAAGCGCCGCAAGCTCGACGACTCGACCCGCCCGTCGCGTCCGCCCTCGCCGCCGTGGAAGCGCATCGAGGCAGAAGGTCCAACATCTTTCATGGTTGATGGAAAACGTCGCTCCGGACGCATGAATCTCCTGCCCGCCGAGCAGTCGCCACAGCCCGACACGCGCCGCTCGTCTCGCCGCGCGTTGCAAAAGTCGACTTCGTCCAGCAATATTACCAAGACCGCAGGCTCCCAAAAAGGCCGCAAGGCCGCAGCCTCCGCCGCAGCCGCTGCCGCCGCATCTCCTACTCCCAAAGCAGTGAAGCCCCAGCACCATGCCAAGTCCTCTGCCGCCGCTTCGCCCGCCCACAAGACACCTGCTCGCAAACCAAAGACCGCCGAGCCCACCAAGTCCATACCCGCACGTGCGCAGCAAGCCGCCACCGCTACACATGGAAGCTCGCGCCGAACACGCGCTGAGGCAAACTCGACGCCGAATGGCGTGCCGCGAAGGAAGTCAGGCCGTATAAGCGAAGCACAGAGTGCTGCGGAGGCACACGCCGCCCAGAATGGCTACTCGGGCTCCCACGGTGGTGGCACTTCGCCGCTTGCGCAACGCCCGAAGATCGACCTGAACGGTCCCGTTGAACTTCCCTTCCTGCATCCGCTCCAGGCGCAGCCCGGAGACGAGAGCTCTTCGTTCGCTCGCTGGCTAGAACGGGACGACCCACTGGCCGGTGAAGACGCCAAGAAGCTCACACCGGAGGACGCAAGGGAGGAGGCGCTGTTGAGGCTGCGGATACTCGATGCTGCGGAGCCGGGTGGCGTGCTGAGCGAAGAGAGGTGTTCCAAGTATGCCGTCGAGGCGGAAGAAGAACCACCGCCTCGATACGGGCCTTGGGACCACATCGCCGCTCACGCGTGCCATTTCCGTAAGCTGCTCATGAAGGAGCACCGAGAGCATGTACAGACCGCTCGAAGGCTAGCTCATGAGTGCGCGGAGGCTTGGCGGGCGCGGGAGGACGCGAAACAAGCGAAACTCAAGGCGGAGAGACCGAAGACGAAGGAGGAGATCGAGGAAGAGGAGAAGGAGGATGCGGAGAAGCGCTACAGGCAACTTGTGAAGGATATGCAACAGACTTGGGTGCTGGTGAGGGCGGAGGTGGACAAGAGACGGCAAGACCGGTGGCTGGACGAGCAGGAGAAGCTTGGCAAGCAGACTATGAAGTCACTGCTACATCAGTCTACCGCATTGTTGAAAGAGAGAAGGAATATGGCCGACTCTATGCAGAGCAGTGACGACGAGGATGATTTTGAATCATTCATGGAAGAGGACGACGAGGAGGATCTAGAAACTGAAAGCCGGATGGCTAGTACGAGACCAGCATCCAGCATGGCGGGGAAGGAAGGCGACACCGAAAGGGGAGAAACGGAAATAAACTCGGAGAACATGTCAGACGACGAGAGTGAAGAGGACCCCCTTCCGGACGATGACGACGCCAATCTCACTCAAGAACAACTTCGAGAAAAATATGGGAACCTCCAACTACCGGATCTGGTTTCGTCCGATGAGGGCGAGGATGAGGAAGATGGTGAAGAGGACGAAGAGGACGAAGAGGACGACGACGAGCAGCCAGGCTTGGCTAGCCTTCTCACAAATGGCCACGTGGATAAGTCTGACAAATCCCCAGCACTGGACTCTGTTATGAATGAATTAAAACCAAATGGCATCGACCCCGCAAGCATCCAGCTGGAGGAAGTTGAAGACATCCTAATGGATGACGAGGATGACGATTTGGGCATGAATATGGATTCTGACAGCGATGAAGGCAGCGGAACAGAGCCGGACGACGAGCTCGATGACGGGAGCGAGGAAGAAGAAGAGGAGGAGGACGGCTTGGGCACGTGGGGGTTCCTTTCTGCGCAGGAAATATCGGACATGAAGAAAGCTGCTGAGCAAGTGGAGAGTACCGCCGAGGCAGCGCCACCAGATGAGGAAGGGACACCTCCCCCGGAACAGGATCCGGAATTGATGGAGGATGTCACGTCCGGACCCTTAGAGAACGGCCATGTTGAGGAATCTAGCGCGACCACGCTTGACCGGGGACCTGCTACGGTCAACTCTGCGAACGGAGTCGCTGAAGCCCAGTCTCCCCCAAAGGAAACCACCGTTTCAGACTCCATGGAGAACGTACAACAGTCTGAAGAAGTCAAGGAAACAGAAGAAGCCGTGGAGGAAATTGACGAAGTTATAGTGTCGACGTCGACACTTCGAACTCCAGTTCCGGCTTTATTCCGCGGGAAATTGCGACCTTACCAGCACGAGGGTCTGGACTGGCTTGCTGGACTTTACAACGGAGACACCAACGGTATCCTTGCCGATGAGATGGGTCTAGGAAAGACGATTCAGACGATTGCATTGCTTGCCCATCTCGCAGTCGAAAAGGGGGTCTGGGGCCCGCATCTCGTCGTTGTACCCACCAGTGTCATGCTCAACTGGGAAATGGAGTTCAAGAAGTTCTGCCCTGGCTTCAAGGTTATGGCATACTACGGATCGATCGAAGAGCGCAGACGCAAGCGTCAAGGCTGGATGAATGACGACATGTGGAACGTGGTCATCACCTCTTACCAGTTGATTCTTCATGACGCAGCGGCGTTCAAGAAGCGCAGTTGGCATTATCTGATCCTAGATGAGGCCCACAACATCAAGAACTTCCAGACTCAGCGCTGGCAAACGCTGCTCACCTTCAAGACTTCCAAGCGTCTTCTCCTTACTGGTACGCCGCTTCAAAACAACCTACAAGAGCTTTGGTCGTTGCTCTTCTTCCTCATGCCATCCGGAGATGACGGACATGGTGGATTCGCAGCGTTGAGCAACTTCACAACTGCGTTGGCTCGTCCCGCCAATCAGATTCTAGACCAGGGAAGGCAAGAGCTCGACGCGGAAGCGCAGGCTACAGTCAAACAGCTACACGAGGTTCTGCGCCCATACTTGCTGCGGAGATTGAAGGCGGATGTTGAAAAGCAGATGCCAGGCAAGTATGAACACGTCGTGTATTGCCGTCTTTCCAAAAGACAGAGACAGCTCTACGACGGATTCATGGGCAGGGCGGACACGCGGCAGATTCTCGCGGGTGGAAACTACATGTCCATCATGAACTGTCTGATGTCCCTTCGTAAAGTATGCAACCACCCTGATCTGTTTGAGACGAGACAGATTGTCACGTCTTTTGCAATGCGCAAGTCTGTTCCGGCCGACTTTGAAATCAAGGATCTGCTCGTGCGCAGGCGCTTCCTGAAAGAAGAGGAGGAGAAGGTGAATTTCGACTTCCTTAACCTCAATCTTGTCCAGAACGAGAGCACGCCAGCCATCCAGAGCCAGCGCATTCAGGCAATCCAAGCCATCCGACCCTTCGAGGGACTTATCGAGCGACAGACTCGCCGTTTGAACCCTGCAAGCCAATTTGATGGGAGAACAGCCGCTTCCATTGCAAGCTATCTTGAGAATACGTCAAATAGATCCGTCCTGGACCAGCTTCAAAATTGCCTCCGCGTCACGCGTCAACGCGCGCAGAGGAAGCCAATCTATGGACGCGGCTTGATCGAGCAGCTAACCATCAACGATTCTCCGCAGCAAATGATGACGTTAAGAGGCCCACGAAAGAAGCAAACCTACGGTGATTGGTATATGAATACGCATTCTATGTGGCAGGATGTAGTGCCTACGCTGGAGGAACGCTCTGAGTCTTACAGGTCCACGATTCAAAAGTTCAGTTGCGTCACTCCCGCGGTCGTGGCGAATGATCTCCCGGGTTTGACTCTGGGCGAACAGCGGGTAGCCATGATTCGCAGCACGCAGCCAGTGAGCAAACTCGACCCGTTCCACGAGTCTCGCGTCCGGCTGTCCATCGCCTTCCCTGACAAGCGTCTCCTCCAATATGATTGCGGAAAGCTCCAACGGCTGGCGAAGCTCCTGCGTGACCTGCAAGCTGGCGGACACCGAGCGCTCATCTTCACCCAGATGACGAAGGTACTCGACGTTCTGGAAACATTTCTCAATATCCACGGCCATCGCTACCTCCGTCTCGATGGCGCAACAAAGATCGAGCAACGCCAGATTCTCACCGATCGCTTCAACAACGATCCTAGAATTCTTTGTTTCATTCTGTCTTCACGTTCTGGTGGCCTTGGAATCAACTTGACTGGTGCTGATACGGTCATTTTCTACGATCTTGACTGGAATCCTGCAATGGACAAGCAGTGTCAGGACCGTTGCCATCGAATCGGCCAGACGCGCGATGTGCACATCTATAGGTTTGTCTCAGAGTACACCATCGAGGCAAACATCCTCCGCAAGTCCAACCAAAAGAGGCTGCTTGACGATGTCATCATCCAGAAAGGCGACTTCACGACCGACTACTTCAACCGCCTGACGTACAAGGATGCCTTTGACGAGATCCCGGAAGCAGATGACGAGGAAGCCAACGCTGCTATGGATAGAGTGCTGGGAAACATGGGTGCGCCTGATCCATCTGGCATTGCACCTGTCCTTGAAGGCATCGAGGACAAGGAGGACACGGAAGCGGCCAAGGTTGCGCAGAAAGAGATTGTCCACGAAGTTCACATCGACGATGCGGACTTTGACGAGAATGCATCTCGGCCCAGCGCAACGCCAAAGACTTCGGTTCCACCCACACCGGCTCCTGGGGAAGAGGACGGTGCAGATGAATTGCCACACGTCGACGAGTATATGATCAGACTTTGGGAGTGGGAGATGAGAGAGGTGCCATTGGGTCCGCCGCCTGACAAAAGGCGCCGCAAGAGCAGGAAAGGTCAGGAGCATCGCGTTCGTCGGCGGAGATGAGATGGTCGTTTGGCGGTTGCGTGCGCAAAACCCATGTACACAAGTTGTCTGTCAGATGGAATCATGTGAGTTTCGTTCTTATGGGTTGATCATAGGGGACTTTGCATTTCGGCGAACACGAGGGCATGATCGGCGTTGTCGTTGTTTGTTTAGTGGGTAGGCATAAAGAGTCTTTCCAAGGCATGGGTCTCGGTCGGTGGGTATTCTGTTGGCGAAGACAGATTTGGTCTCTTCTCCTGTGCTTCTGTATGACTATCGACATTAATCACAAAAATCAAAAACTGTCCGGCTTGGGTCTTGTTGTAAGCTTTTCGAGCAACATCGGCATGAACACTCGCAAGAAATTGAATGATTTGAGATAGGTGTTGCGAAGGATGCGGAAGGAACGGGTGAGAAAAGGGTCCAAGCCAGCCAAGAACAGATTCAATTGGCTCCGCCCCCGCTGCGCCTCAAGTAGCCCTTCCCACTTTCCTTGTTTGCTCCATCAACCTGACGACACCCTCATATCCCCATCTTCGCAACCTACAAATACATCGATTGTACCACCAAGCTCACATTACCTGGCACTGCCGATTACGACGAGATCCTGGAACATCGCCAGTAACCCCGCCAACTCATCAACACTTCACATTGGCTGTGCCATACAAATCCCACCAGAAGAGCTAGGAATTCACACAAGCTGGAATCTGCACAAGACACATCTCACCTATCAACATCATCATGCCACACTGGAATCCTTTCAAGAAGGAAAAGGAGCAGCCCCAGGAGGAGCAGTACGCGCCGCCATCCGGTCCTCCGCCGAGCTACGCGCAGCAACAGCAGCAGCAGCAGCAGCAGCAGCAGCATCATCATCATCATCATCATCAAACCCCCGGATACGGCCATGGTTCCAACTACGCTCCCTCCTCCTCCTCCGCCGGCGGCTACGCTCCTCCTCCCGGTCCGCCGCCGTCGCACAATCCAAACAACCCGTTCGTCGACTACACCAAGAAATCGGACCACGCCCAGCAACCCCAACCCGCCTACTTCTCTACCTACCAACACCTGCCGCAGCCACCACTCCCCACCCCCGGCGCCCCGTCCTCATCCACAGCAGACCCTCCCCCTTACCACGACTGGACCGTAGTCCCAGACACGGCGCTGCTCCCGCCTCCGCCGCCCATGAACAACGACTTCTCGCCCACCGCCAACGCTTCAGCTGAGGCCGGCGAAGCCGCCTTCGAGTGGTGCAACGCGAACCCGCTGCGCGCGCCTCTCGCGTTGACCCCCGCCCAACTCTCCGCCCTCGCCTTTGGCCGCGTCACCTTCGTCCCCTTCAACCGCCAAACCTACAAGGGCGAGCTGCTCCCGCACGACACCTCCCCCGGCCGTTACCGCGGCCGCACCGCCAGTGGCTGCGGCGACGCCTGCCTGTGGACCGCGCTCCCTCTCTACTCCGCCGCCGCGCACAGCCCGTTCCTCACCGGCCGGCCGAAGACGGTGTACTTCGAGCTGCGAGTCGCCGGTGTGGGCGGTATGCCTGGCGGAAATGCGAGTTTGGAGGAGGCGGACGCGGGCATCGCGCTCGGCTTCGTCGCGCAGCCGTACCCGGCGTGGCGGCTGCCGGGCTGGCAGCGCGGCAGCCTCGGCGTGCACGGCGACGACGGCCGCAAATACGTCAACGACACGTTCGGCGGCGTCGACTTCACGACGGCGTTCGCGCAGGGCGATACCGTGGGGCTGGGCATGACGTTCGGCCCGCCGCGGAACGGTCCGCCGCCGCCGCAGTATGGAGGGGGCCAGCAGCAGCAACAGCAGCGACCGGGCAAGTGCGACGTCGAAGTATTCTTCACGCGCAACGGCAAGAGGAAGGACGGGTGGGACTTGCACGAGGAGCTGGACGAGCGGGCCATCGGCGGCGTCGAGGGGCTCGAGGGCGACTTCGACGTCTGCGGCGCCGTGGGCGTGTTCGGCGGCGTCGAGTTCGAGGTCTTTTTCAACCAGGCGGATTGGTTGTACAGGCCTGAGCATGTCTGATCCAGAGAGGGGACCGGAAGGGCTAGCTAGAAAAGGGAAGAAGTGAGTGAGTGTTGGTGACTACAGGAGGTTCATGGCCTGCTTCGAGCAGGTTTCTTGCTGTTCTTCTTTTTGCTTTTGGGGGTACTCTTTTCTGGACGGGAATGGTTGCTTTTGTTTCACCCGTGCTTTCTTTCTTCTGCGCTGCAAAGGATGGTGAGCCGAACAAAAAGTAGATACTCACGAAAGCATGATCAGCGGATCTTGAACAACGCTACCTAATCAAACGCGACCCAATCCAGTCTTCCTCCAATTACGCGTAAAAGGCTTTTTTTTTTTCACGTCAGTCTGCTGGCCCCTTCATCGGGAGTGTAATAGGAAAGTAGGAATCTCCTTGCGTCGAATTCTGTTCCTTTTCGGGCATGCAAAGATGCTGAGGGATAATCAGTAAGCAGCATAGAAGCTACGTAGGATATTCAGCTCTGTTCTCTCCCGCCGGCATATCCACGCCGGAGAATACAACGAGCGAGATATCATGTCACAATTTGATCGACGTCCAAAACGACTCATTCGGGAGGTATTTGCTGGATATAAAAGATATCATTTCGGTCATTACAGTACTATAAAATTATGTAAAACAATACAGATAACTGACCCACGCAACTTGGGCCCAACCACTCAAAACGCCAGTACCCAGGAGTGAAGGCATCATTTCATTCATCTCTAGTACGCCACCTGGGTACTCAGGCCGCTCGTTTCACGATCCCAGGCTCTGTGTTGCGAGATCTCGTAGAAGTAGGCATCCACAAAGTCCTTTGCGCCCTTGGCCATCTTGAAGACCTCCTTGAAGCTCTCCGGAGTGATCTTGGCCGCAGTAACCACGCCGTACGAGACCTGCGTCTCTCCAGATTCAGAGAGCTGGACGTCAGGCAGGGCAACGGCGTCCTTGACAAAGTCAACCGCCTCACCGACTGCGCCGATGGCCTTAAGGTGACCAAATGCCTCACGCACCCAGTGCAGCGCACGACCACTCTTCCGGAGGGTGGCGACGGAGTCGGCACCGCCAGGAACGAAGATGGAGTCGAACATGGTCGAGCGCATGCCTTCAAGGTGGTGATCGGGCTTGACGCCTTTGCCAGTCTTGCGATCCTCACCGGCAGCGAAAATGGGCGAACGGCGAGTGGCAATGGTGAAGGGGAAGGCCTGTGCCGCGGTCAAGGCGGCCTTGATGCCGGCGTAGGCGGCCGGATCGAAGCCGTCAGCAATGAGGATGGCTACACGGCGAGAAGCGACGGTCGGCTCCTTGGGCAGATATTCCATCTGACTGAGACCCTTGGCCTTCTTACCGTGGTTAGGGCGGGAGGTATCTTGGGGAATTTCGCCGCCAACCATCTCGGCAACCTGCTGTGCCAGGGAAAGATCGATCTCAGCCAGGCGCTGGCTCATGCGCTCATAAACAACAGGGTCATCGCAGTGGTCAAGCTCGAAGGACAGCGCGGCCGCAACGTGGGACTTCTCCGGCTCGGAAAGAGAATTGTAGAACAGCTGAGCCTGGTTGAAGTGCTCTTGGAACTTCTTGCTGCGCAGACGCGACTTGATGCCAACGAGCTTCTCCGGGTACTCGACATAGCCTCCCTCCGAGGCCGTGGCGGGAGGGCAGGCGCCATATCTGTTAGGCCAATAGTTGACGGTTCCTTTGTGGATACCGTGACGCATAGCACCATCGCGGTTCTGGTTCATGACAGGGCAGACAGGGCGGTTAATGGGCAGCTCCTGCCAGTTAATACCGAGACGGGATAGCTGGGTATCGAAGTAGGAGAAGTTACGGCCCTGGAGCAACGGGTCGTCGGAGAAACCAATGCCGGGAACGACATGGGAGGTACAGAAAGCCACCTGCTCAGTCTGGGTGAAGAACTCATCGACATTGCGGTTGAGCTCAAGCTCACCAATGTAGCGGATAGGCACAAGCTCCTCGGGCCAGACCTTGGTAGCGTCCAAAATGTCGAACTCAAAGTTGTCTTCGTCGGCTTCAGGGATGACCTGAATGCCAAACTTCCACTGGGGGTAGACACCCATGTCAATGGCCTCCATGAGATCTTTGCGGTGGAAATCGGGGTCCTGGCCAGCAATCTTGAGAGCCTCGTCCCAAACGAAGGAGTGGACACCAAGCTCGGGGGTGAAGTGGAACTTGACAAAGTGCCTCTGTCCCTTGTCGTTGGTCAAGGTGTAGGTGTTCACACCGAAGCCCTGCATCATACGATAGGAACGGGGAATGGCACGGTCAGATTGGGTCCACATGAACATGTGTGTGGCCTCGGTGTGCAGGAATTGGAAGTCCCAGAAGTTGTTGTGAGCAGACTGAGCCTGCGGAACCTCGTTGTGAGGCTCGGGCTTTCCAGCGTGAATGACATCGGGGAACTTGATCGCGTCCTGGATGAAGAAAACGGGGATGTTGTTGCCAACAATGTCCCAGTTTCCTTCCTCGGTGTAGAACTTGACGGCAAAGCCGCGTACATCGCGGACAGTGTCAGCACTGCCACGGCTGCCCAGAACGGTAGAAAAGCGCAGAAAGACGGGAGTCTCTCTGGAAGTGTCGGTCAGAACACCAGCGTTGGTGACGTCTGAGGCACTCTCGAAAAGAGTGAACTTTCCAAAAGCAGCCGAGCCTCTGGCATGGACAACACGCTCAGGAATGCGCTCGTGATCGAAACGCATGATCTAATTCAGATTAGCCGCGAACCCACATTCCGGCCACTGCTTCTGGTCTCACCTTCTCACGAGCGAAGTGATCCTCAAGTAGCATAGGGCCAGTCTTGCCCTCGCTGGCAACCTTCAGCCAGTCATCGGTGTTGGTCTTCTTCACACCCCTGTTGTGGTGTCAATCACTGTTCGACTCTAGAGTGAGCAATTGAACTCACCAGTCAGAGGTTTCTCTGTTGTTCGAGTCCTGATAGTTCTTCGACTCTTTTTCCAGATCGGCGATCTTCTTGCCTTCGGTACCGTGTGCGACCTTGGACAGGCCGGAAGCGAGGATATTCGAAGCCATGATGCAGGCGAAATTAACGGATTGGGTATCTCAAGAGAAGCAGAAGAAGATGGTGCTTGAAGTGGATCACAAGGAGAGAAATTGAGGCGGCCACGGACGGTATGGATATATGGAAAGTGCAGGGTGGGAGGCGAGCGAATCATGACGTAGTTATTGAGCAATATGGGAAAGGACGTGGCCGGTCCAGAGCAGGTGTTTACTCCGCAAGTGCGCGGCGGGGCTCATCAGTAATCGGCACCATGGAGGAAAGCGCATCGGCATCGGGAAAGATGGCCTGCTGCCCAATTGGAGGCAGCGTCTTTGCAATGGCCGGCGGCGACAGGTGATGGTAGTGTGTGGACGACGTCAGACTGAATGGAGCACTGTCGCACGCCAGCGAATTAGCTTGCGCCGGATCACGTGCGCCCCCGGCCGCAGCCCCGATCGATTCTCAGTCCATGGCGATTTCTTGCAAATCCCATGTTTCAACGGCCAACTACACTCTTTCTTCCATGGCCACGGTCGAGGCCTCGTAGCTTCGAAATCACCGTTGCCGCTGCCGCCTGCCGAAGCGATTGAGTCTTACTGACGACAACGCGGCCGATCTTGAGGTCGGCGTTCCCAGTTGCCGCGCACGTGTCACGCCGGATGAGCCTGTTGAGCTTTTGGCAGCCACGTTCCTCGACACTGCCACTGCTGAACGCGTCGAGGTTGCCTTGTTGAGCCTCCGCTCCTCGGCATGGCAGCCACTGGTCCCGTGAAGTCAATTGCGCGTTTCCGGTGCTCCGAGTCTGCACCACGCAACTCCGAGGAATTTGGATGAAGAGTCTATGACGGTGATCGCCTTCGCTAATTACTCAGATGCAGGCGCATCAAAGCTTCTCGCCGCACAGCTCCACCCTCCGCCTGACTGCGCGACTGCTCCCACTGTCCCTGTCTCCCCAGCGTCAAACGCGAGCTGTCCGTCTGCGCGCCCATGTCCCTGCGCCAGCGCCCAAGCCCCGCTGTCCGTGTCCCATATTGCTTTTGATTGCACTGCAATAATCAGCCCCGCGGGCCGTGGCACCCCCTGATCCGCGACCGCTCTGAGGACTGACATCGACCATGATAATCACGAGCTCTAGTCGCAACTGCCTGCCCTCCGATGCTCCATTGGCCATTCACCTCGCACAATGCAGCCTGTCGCCATACCCACCGCTGTGCTCTCCTGCCCCAGCCACTCCACAAGCCTGGTCCTTGAGCGCCGCAGCCACCTGCACGAAGCCGATGACTTCGGGCAGCTGCCTGGTTGACACATGCCACAAACATGGTTCTAAGCGCCCGCGACGACCCTCTCTCCTTTGCACACGAGAAATGCCCACTGCATAAGCCGCTCCAACTGCACGAGAGACGGCACGCTGCATATGGCCCGCCTGCGCCTCTCGTCTCCAGCGTGCGACTCTCAGAGCCGGTCTCCCCAATCCGCTCAACCTGAGCAACCCCAGGCTGCCCCTCTCCTGCTACCACAGCGCCATCGCATGCCTAATCCGGGCCTTGGCACATCGGCCCGCTCGCCAGTCGCTCGAGCTGTATGCGGCTCGCCTGCTGCACAACACGCAATCCTGCTCACGACTCAAGGTCGCCGCCGGGAGACGGACTCCCGTCCAGCCCTCTAGAAGAGCCTCTCCTTGCCGAGCTGCTTCCCTCTATCCTTCTGTAGCCGCGCGACGCGCTGCGAATAATGCTTGACTTTTGCCCGACCTTCGCTGTCGCACGTCTGCGCTCCGTCCCCCCACCCTGCAGCCGCCGTGGCGTTTTCCATTCGGCGTCGGAGAACGCCCATATCGCCGCCCCCCGCCAACGGTCTGTTACTACCATTGGCGGACGTGTGTGACGGAGTGGGGTGGGGGTAGAGAGAGAATCGCCGTTAGCTCATGGACACGGCCACTACTTTCCAGTCTCATCTCTTACACTTCATTGTGAGCGCGATCCGGGTGTCAGAACCTCAACTCGAAAAGACAATTTTTTTTCTTAGAAAAAAAAAAGGAAACAAGTGGAAGGCTTTGTTTTCTAGAACAACTCAGAACAGGTGGACTTTCTTCCGATCAGCACGCAAAAGGAAGAAGGCTAGAAGCTTGTGCGAACGGACGCTAGACGCCTTGGCTAAGCCGAATCATTTCATTCCGAGCTTGTCTTCTTAATCGGTTATTTTTCGATAGTGCGCGCGGTGCTTCAGACGACTCAGTGCAAAGCATCGCGGGCCCCGAACGTAAAATGAGAGCTCATCAAGAGGGCCGCGATACCGCGAGTGGTGCCAAGGGGAAGCGATGGGCATGCTGAGAGCCGCCCCCGGAAGAACCAGGGGAGGGGTTTGCGGAGAGCAAGTCGATGATCACCACTGGAGCGAATACTTCCAGTCCGCGCCGGAGATCCGGACACGTGAGATCGGACGATGAGCCGCATGGACTGGGGTCGCGGGAGCCATGCGTTAGGCCGCAACGCTCTGCTCCTTAGCCATGCTGACAAAAGAGAGAGAGAGAGAAAAAAAAATGACAGGAGAAGAAGAAGAGTACCTAGGGACGGCATGGGCAAGGAAAATCAGACACTTTCGATGCCCAGATATCTTCTATTCAACTGATATTGATATGAGAGCAAACTCAAAGCTTGCTATCTGCCGTAGCCGGCTGTGTTCCGGAAATGGTGATTTGTGGGAAGGAGAAGGTCGATCCCGACCGGGGAAGATGCTTCCGAGCTCCCGCGGAAGAAGCAAAGCTAATCAAGCTGTGGGCCAAGGCTGGTTAAAATGAGAAGGGTACTGTGCAACACTCTCAAGGCAACAGGACGCTGAGTAAAAAGGCAACTTCCGACGACCGCCCGCCTACCGCAAAGCGTTGGGGCACTCGAGTACATCTTTTCTGACTTGTGCAACTGCATTATTGTCCTCGGCCTTCCATAACCCTGAACGGCTGCATCCTGGTCGTCCCTGGCGCCAACCCCGACGTGGCGGAGGGTATCGTAATGCTAGATCACCTGCACTTACAAGGCCTCGGGCATTCTGTGTCGCGCAAACTGATTGAAGTCGTACGCGCTATCGCCGTTTGATTAAATGGCAGTCGTAGCGATGGAGCTAAGTCCAACACCACGCCATGAGTGGGCGAAGCTATTTCCCCTTCCACCGCGTAAGAGTCAGGGTCCAAGTCCGCGTAAGCCTCGTTCTACCCAACTGACTTGCCAAGTCCCAGTCTCATTGTTTGCCCCTGCCCAGCAATGCACAGACCGCTCATTTGCCAGTTGCAGACGGAGAGCTGTATTGGAGTGTGTGAATGGCTTGTCGATCTAGGCCGGAGACGACACAAGACGAAGCTCAAGTCGTCGGGCATCCCAGACCCACTGTTGGACTATTGAGCACAGCCGTCGCAAAGCACGGTTTTGCGTTTCAGGGAGCTGCTTCGACATGCCAGCGAAGCCAGTTTGTGCGCAGGTGAGAAGGCGAGAGGTGTCTTCGGGCTTCGCACTCCGGCAGACTAACGATTTCCTTAGTGTCCGCGGGGGATCACTCCCCCATTCTAACTCGATGAGGAAGTAGTAAGCCCGGCGCGCCCAGACACGCGCGCTATACGCAGGTCCCCTATGGAACTTCTCGAGTTCTTCGTAGCGTCTTCTACGACTGCAGCGCCCACTGCGGACGTGTTTCCGGAGACCGTGGATCATCGTGCACCTGCCCACATGCCGCGCGCAGCTATTTGGACGCCACCCCCTTTGTCGTGGCCATCGTCGCCCGCATCGAACGTGCGTCGCCCCAAACTGTTTCCCGTGAACCAGCGTCCCTCTTGATTCAGAATGAGTGCTGAGTTGTTTCACACCGGAACCCGGATCTAGAGTTGAGAAGCAATCAGGAAAATGGATTTCGCCATTTGGATCCTCTTACGGGATCGACGGGCGGATTAGACTGCAGATTCGATTGGTTCGGGAGCGCTACCGATGAAATTCCCATTGGTCTTCAGTCACACCGACAAGTCCGAGCTCCACCACAGGCTCCATCAATAAATGGGGTATAGAAGCTTACTACGTAAATGTGGGACGCGGGATAGAGCAAACGTAAGTGCCTGCGAGGCCGGTTCGCAAAGTATTGTAGGAGGGTGGGCTGTTGAAGCAACAATCCGGGCATGAACGCACGACTTATCTGTGAACAAGAGCATCCAGATAAGAGCTTCAACTACCCCGCCTTGTCACGATATCAAGTGAACCAACCCTGTCCCATGACGTCAAAAACACGATTCCAAGGATTATCGACGAGCACTGGAACGCATGCAGGCAGAGGCAGCTGTGGAAAGTAGTTCTATTGCCAATATCGTAAAAATCGTGACACTCTGGATTTTCGGGGTCCTCGACTGGTGCGTCCTCCATAATGATGCGTCCGCGAGCACACTAACTCAATAGCCAGGTCCAACAAGCCGCTCGGGCTTCATCCCGCAAAGCACGAGGACAGTAATAGCCAATAACCCAAAACCAAAAACCAAATCACGACGAATCAGTCCAATCCGGAAAGGCTGGTGCATCGATTGCAGAAGTCATCCAGGCCCGACCGTGGGAATCGCACTCAGGGTTGCAGCGTGAGGCATTGTCGGTGATACACCGTGAAGAGATGGAGGGGCGCTCATTCGGCCTCAGCGAAGTCGGTGGCACTGTCACCCTTTCCGAAGTGGACAGGGCCCAGCTTCAGGAACTTGAAGCGTGCGGAGCCGGTGCTGCTGACGCTGTCCGACCGATGCTCCTTGGGCGTAGCAGCGATCTCCGGAGCGACATTCTCTGTAGGCTTGACGACGGGGGAACCAAGGTCTTCAGTTGGCGAGACGGGCTCCTTGGAGGTAGAGGTCGTAGGTGCGAGTGCTTGGGGGGAGGTGGGGTAGTTGGCGGAGGCCGTGGGCGCGAGCACCAGGAAGTTGGAGGGACGGCGAGCCGAAAGCAGCTGGTTCATGCTGGATGCCATTGCGAATGTCTGCGGTTGGTTTGGAGCGAGAATGAAGGCTGCGAACACGGGGGAAAAAAAGCTGAGTTGGATGGAAGAGCGAGGAGAACTTGGAGCTGACAAGCTGAGAGCGAAGGGAGAAGCTGAGCTGAATTTAACTCTTCCCAGGTGACACAGTCGGGGGCGGATCGGCCGGACAAAGGGAGCACGTGTGCAAGACCTGGCGTTTCAGGGGACCAGTTGGAGTGTGGGTCGCGAGGCTTATCTTGTTGGTGCAGCGCAGTCAGTAGGAGCGCAGTGGGTTCAGGCGGGCCGTGGAAGGTGCAGAAGGGGGCGGGTGGTCCTGCTGGTTAAGTATGGCGACGATGCTATCCGAGGTGGCGTCTATAGCTTGGACTGGGCCGTTGTCTGGAGATCGCCCGGGCAACAACGGCCGGCTCACGCCTATAAGCCGCCTGTAAGCAGCAGCTCCGCTCGTCCAG
Source organism: Diplodia mutila (assembly GCA_022560015.1). Taxonomy (NCBI): domain Eukaryota; kingdom Fungi; phylum Ascomycota; class Dothideomycetes; order Botryosphaeriales; family Botryosphaeriaceae; genus Diplodia; species Diplodia mutila. Next base: position 67,801 of record JAFISB010000033.1, on the reverse strand, counting down.
GGCGGGCGCACGAAGAAGGACCGGAGGGGCATGCTGGCTGCCTGCCGACTGCCTGCCGGCGAGACGTCACTTGTTTGGGGGTGGGCCTTCACAAGCACGAGTAAGGGCCAAGACTTTCGGTCGTGCATCCGAGGTTGATCGCGGTTTGGGCGCAGCGGCGCTGGGCCGGATAAGGTAGCGGTGAGGGCTGGCGGGTCAGAGCAGGTCCACAGAGCGTGGCAGCGCATCGCGCGCGTGTCGCAGTGCGGCGGAGGTAGCACCTGCGGACATGCACTCTTCATTGCCGTTCTGGGCAGCGCGTGAAGCTTGAAGGCTGAGGTGTTCGCTGCTGTTCTCAGGGCATCAAGGTAGTCGGTCTACCCCGCGCTAGGCCCTGTGGCCCCAGCGAGGCCCCGGCCACCTCCTTGCGTCGAGCTTCCCCCGCATAGCTCCGAGGCGCCTAACTCGTTGGAGCTGCGCCTACAGAGCAGCTTCGCAGCGCGCGCTGACACGTCGTCTTCATCGTGGCCCATTCGAGTCTGCTCGTCGCGATCGTCCAGTGCTGGGGCCGAGGGTAGCCGAGGCAGGCCCAGGTCGGTCCAAGGGTGCATGCCTCTGAGCGCGAGGGCAGTGGCGGATGCGCTGATGTTGCAGGCGACGATGCAGTTTCCGTGGGCGGCCGGTTGGGTGCTGCTGGCTGTACCGTCCGCGGGCGGGAGCGCTGGGCTACGGCTGGCTGGCCGGCGCGGGTGAGAGCGCGCGGCCGTCGGCGGGTGCGCAGCAGTGGCAGCCGCGCGGTGGCATGGCGGCGGATGTCTGGCTGGGGACGGGAGATGAAGAGGGAAGGGAAGCTGCTGCTGCCGCTGCTGCTGCGCGAGGTGTACAGTACATACACAGCCGCGGCGGCCCCCCCCAAGGCGCCGATGTCGCGCTGGGCAGGCGAGGGCGGCCGTGGCAGCGTGGGCAGCGAGCTGCTAGCCGCGGGCCGACAGCGTTTGGGCAGGCCTTATGCAAGCCATTTGCTGCCCCAACAAGGGCCGTTGGCCTCTCCCTGCGGCACCGACAGGAACCACATCACATGTAAGGCTGGCGAGACAAACGTAAGATTTGCTTCACCGCGAGCAACGGCACTCTGCTGCTGCTGACCGCGCGCCGCCATGTAAGGGCCGGCTCCTTGCGTGGTGTCCCACCGCTCCGGCCTTCCGCGGCTGCACCGCGAGACTTGCCAGCGCAAGGGTGCCATGTGCGAGGAATGCTCGGGCGAATACAAATCAGGCGGGCTCCGTTCGCACAACGGCAAGTGCGCGGTGCTAATACAGGCGCGAAATGGCCTGACTGCAGCTTAAACACACAAACGGCGATCCACGCACAAGGCTGATACAGTGCGGTGTGCGGCCGGCAGTGATCGCCAGGGCTTGGCCCGGCGTTGTTGAGGGTTCCGCGCGCAGTGGGCCCGGGGCATGCGGGCAGGGCAACAGGCGCAGCGCGGACGCGGATGCGCAAGCTCCCAAGAGAGCATCGGACAGCACTGCTGGATTCAGCGCGCTGCGTCCTGTAGGTAGGCATGTACCGGCCCATTCTCTGCGCCATGATCGGTCGCCTGGGTCTCCTCGACCACCTGCCGCTAGCAGCGGCCGGCATGATTATTGGCCTGCCCGCCCGTGCTAATCACCATGGAGCTTGGATAGCAGCATCACCCTGGCCCCGGCCGTTCCCTGTCAGCGAGGCCAACGCTCGTACATGAATTCCTTGCCTTCCCGCGTTGTTCCAACGGCTGTACACGACCGCCGGCGCTGTCGCACTCGATGTTGCAAACGGTTTTTTATTAACTTCCCACGAAGTCCCATACTGCCGGGCTTGCCTCAATATGCCTCTATAAGACCCGCCGCTCCTCCACCAGCACGCGGTTCCCCTTCGCCGTGCCTCCCTCGAAGCCGAAATTGTGCCCAAGCAAGGTCACCGTCAATCCTCCTCAATTCCCCCTCCAGACTCCTCCCCGCCCTCGCCCTCGCCCGCGCCAGCGCAGCAATTGTCCGCCACGCGTCGTCCTGTTTTCTTATTTCTGCTCGCCATTCCTGCGCGCGACTATTTCCGCGCCCCAGCCCGCATCCCAGAAAGAGCTCCAAGCTCCCCCACCACACCCACCAGCCGCCCGCCGACGCCGCCCTGCCGACCACCATGTGCACCAAAGTAATACACACCTACAGCTGCGGCCACCAGGTCGTCGAGAAGGCCCCGTGCGCCACCTCGAGAAGCGCGGCCTGCGGCGTGCTGAACCAAAAGGTTATCAAACACGACGAGAAGTGCGATCGTTGCGACGGATGACAGGTACTTGCCTCGCCGCCTGCGCCGCCGCTCTTCCACCTCTGACCTGTCTTTGCAGCGTGCGCCACGAGCTCTGTCCGGGACGCCACCCTTCGACGCCCGGCAGAAGCACTACCATCCCCACCACGCATGCGGTTATAGAAAGCAGAAACGCGGGCCGTTCCTCGATATCCCTCCCCACCTTTTAGTATCACCACAACCCCCCGGGGTCCCTTCGCCGGGCACCCGCTCGCTGGCCTCGCCGGTCTGAGCTTTTACTTGGCACGACATGAGCATATGATGGCGTCACGGAGACAAAAGTGCAGGCGTTCCAATGGCATGGGAGGCCGTCGCTCGACGGCCACGAAGCTGGCGTTCAGCAGGGCTGGCGTTCATTTGTTTTTACTTGGTTCCTCTTGCAGTCTTGGAAAATTGTAATGTCTCGTTGCACCCGCGCCCGGGCTGTACTGGTACCTTCTTGGATGAATGGGGAAAATAAGGCGCAGGATTTTTTTTTATTTCTCTCAAACTCGCTCTCTCGCAGCTACGCTTCTCTCGTTTCGTCCGGGCAGGCGGCATCAGCGGACACGCGGCGAGGAATAGAGTGCCGGCCATCAATCAAGCTTCCAAGACCGTTTGATGGAAATTGCGGCACGCTTGTGCTCGGTGGCATGCTAATGCGCCATGGGCTGTCCATCAGCCATGTCACAGCCCATGTCGTACAGGAAAACCGTTGGAAGTGAAGAAAATGCAAATTATCTCCGATTGATCATCAACGGCGGAGATACTGCAAACCCTCGCCAATCGCTTACGGCTGTTTAGCCGGAGGAATCCCCGCAGGGCAACCCTTGAGGAGCGCCTGGTTGGTGCGCACTCGGCCTTGGAGGCATAATGGGTGGCAGCCAGCCATGCGCTCGCGGCGTGCGCGCCCTTGACCCCTTCAGCGCGCCACGAAATGACGGCCAGATGATTGTACGTATCGCACTCGCACGCCCGCCGCACCACGCCTCAATCGGCGCTGGCTAATTTTGTGACCCGGGCGGATTGCTGCCCAACGGCGGCAGGCATACAAACTCAGACGCGTGCCGCAAGAGGCCAGAGGGAGCATGCGGGATAAAGCTTGCAGAGCACGCCACTCAGGCGCTGTGCCCGTGCGGCACAGCGGGCGGTGGGCAGATGGAGGTGGGGAAGGGCAGCGACGCGCTGGCCGGCCAGAAGAGGTTGACGGAGATCATCCGAGCCAACAGCAGAGGGCCGGGCCGCAAGTACGCCACAGCTGACGCTCAAACGGCGAGGCCGCGGTCCTCGCGCGCGCAGAGGCTCTTCCGCTTCCATACCGATCCCCGAGCTGCCCCAACCGCCCGCCCGCCTATCTGCCCGCTCGACGGCGAGGTCGCATGGCCGGCCGCGTCGCACCTTGGTCACCTGTGGACATCGAGCAGTCCAGCGGCCGACTGACAGATCGTCGATCACTCCACAGCGCCCTTGGAGCGCGGCGGCCGGAACGGGCAAGCCTGACATCAGCGTCTGCTGCGCAGCGTCCTTGAGCCATCCGCGGAGCAAAGCCGCGGCGGGCGTGCGGGGCGCAGACGCCGTTTTACCCGCGGAACTGGCGTTGCGCGGCGCAGCTGGTGAGGGCGCCTGTTCGCCTGGCAGGGCTCATATCAAGTTAGATTTGCCAGCGCGCTACCCACAAAAGATGCCATCCACTTCCCATCTGGCCGGTTTGTCTTTCGCACTGTTGCCTGCCGTCGCTGCCTGGGCGCAAGCTCCGCACGGCGGGGACGACGCAGTGCCGCGCCCGTTGTTTGCAGGTGCCGGTTCTGGGAGGTCGGAGCCGGGCACGGCCGGGGCGCACAGGCAGCGGAGTTGGTGCGGTGCAGGGAGGGCGATGGCGTTGGCGTGGGAGACGCTCGGCCGCCAAAGTCGCCAAGAATCGTCATGGCGAAGCGAGCCGCGCGCGCTTGCCGGCCGTCGACAACGCCTGCCAAAGTCACCCTGCACGCCGTCGCCAGCCCGAGACGGGACCGCGAATTGCACTCCAGCCCTTCATGTCGATCGACATCCATTGGGACACACTCGTCGGCGGCTCCGACGGGCAGGCGTCTGCCGAGGCGGTGCGCAGCTTCATCCACGAGCGCTTCCAGCAGGTCACCCTACCGCGCTTCATCCGTTCCGTCAAGGTCCACTCGTTCGACTTCGGCAGCGTGGCGCCCGAGATCGAGATAAAGGACATCTGCGACCCGTTGCCCGACTTCTACGAGGAGGACGAGGACGACGACGCGCCAGACAATGACACCACCGAGACCCCCGTGACTGATGCGGCGAAGGCGTCGCGGGAGCGCAAGCAGCGCCCGAGGGACGAGAAGCCCCAAGGCGAACCGCGATGGAACCATGCGCGCCCGCCACCAATGGATCCGCGCCTCACGGGGCTGCGCAGCGGACTGGCCCTCGGCGAGCAATTGGGCAACTCACTCTCTCGGGAGCCCACACCGGGCATTCCGGGTGGCACTTCGAACATGAGCTACTTCCACCTCCCCCTCGGCGCCGGTCTCTCAGGTACCACTACTCCCTTCGCCGCCGTTGCCGGTGCACAGTTTCAGAACGGATGGCATGACTACAATCATGCGGACAGACCGCATACACCGCGCGACCACTCAGCATCAATCAGCTCCAACACACCGTCGACGGCGGATCTGGATTCGCGCCCGCAAAGCCAGCACGACCGCAAGTCTAGCTCGGACGTCAACGAATACCCAAAGCAGCGGCGCGACAGTGACAACTCTTCTCCGTCACCGACGCCGCGCTTGCAAGAGGCTAGCCCCGAAGATCTCCAAGTCGTTGCGCATGTGCGTTACTCGGGAGACATCAAAATGGTGCTCACTGCGGAAATCCTGCTTGACTACCCCATGCCAAGCTTTGTGGGCATACCACTCAAGCTCACTGTCACCGGCCTGACGTTTGACGGGGTCGCGATCCTGGCTTACATCAAGAAGCGAGCACATTTCTGCTTCTTATCTCCAGAAGATGCAGAGGCCCTGATTGGCGCAGAGGCTAAGCAGGACAGCCCGGCTGACGATCATGCATCCACCAATCAACGCGCGCGTCCGACGGCACCCGGCGGCCTGTTTGAAGAGATCAAAGTAGAAAGCGAAATAGGCCAAAAAGAGCAAGGGAAGCAGGTGCTCAAGAACGTGGGCAAGGTCGAGAAATTCATCTTGGATCAAGTTCGCCGCATTTTCGAGGATGAATTTGTCTATCCAAGCTTTTGGACATTCCTTGTCTGATGTCTCAAAGTCGCGTGTGCTGCCGCCAGCCCTGCTGTCAGGGGAGAGGGAGGAATGCACTTCGCCGCGCTCTGTGGCACCTGTGAGCTGTCACCTGCAGCTTCAACGGGAGCAACGGCGCAAAGCAGCGGGAGAGGCGCACAGCAGTGCAACAAGTCTTGCCTCGGGAGACCGCGCCGGACGCGGATGCAGGGATGAGCTTGGACTGCCGACATGTCAAAGAGTCAGGCGACCAGGGCTGACTGCAGGTCTCAACGCTGCTGCAGGTAATCTGTCTTGCCGGCTTGGCAACGGCCGCTCTCGCAGGGTTGAGGCAAGGCTCCGGATGCAATGCTGACGTTACGCGAGATCCACAATTCCTGACCTCACAACGTTGTCTGGGGCTAATATGAGCGACTCCTCCACTGCATCTGCACGGGTCGATCTTTGATATCGCATGGGACCTTTCACGGCAGCGTAGCATCAGGCAGTGCCTCGCAATTTGGAAAGCAGGCGGCCACCAAAACAGAAGTGTGGCAACAGCACCGGCGCTCGACAGTGTCGCGTGGGCCATGTCACATCGGAATGCGGATTACAGTTTTCATGTCTCACAAAGAACCACCCTGCCAAGAAGAGGCATCCCTTCCCTCGCTTGTCATGCCGAGATGCATGCTGCGTGGGTAACAAGCATGTATGATGCTCCCACCTCCACAGCACCGGGACGCTTCTGCTGTATTCGTAGTGTGCACAGCATCTGAGAAAAAAAATTGTCAGCTGCTTCCGGAGCCGCGCAGACCGCTGGAGCAATTGTCAGGAGATATCTTCTCTACTTCACTTGTTTCCCAACGCCATTCTCCTTGTGCTCTGACCGCATCTTGCTCCGGTCTCGGCATCTGAGTACCCAAGGCCTCGGGGACTGTCTGTTTCGAAGGGGGCAAGTTTGCCGAACACCTCAGTTTTTCTACCCTTAAGAATCAACGCCTCAACCGAGGTCGCACCGCATCTGCATCAGACGTTCAAAAGTATTTATCAACCTAAAGAATGTTACGTGTGTTGTATTGTAGTCCGTTGAGGCTTGTGGGACTGCCTATTGGGTGCTGCGGACCTTGAATGAGGCTCGCGTTTCGGCCCGCGGACAGCTTTCCCCGCATTCGCGGGTGCATTTCCGAGATAGGCAATGCGCCCTCCGTGCGGAGAGAGTAGATCTACGCGGGTTGCGGAGAAATCCTGTAACTACATATGTACTATTTAAAGATCCCAAGGACTGTTTGGCGATATCGCCGACACTTTGGAATCTTTCACGAGAAAGACAAACATGTGGACTCTCAACTCAGCCCGCCTATCTAGGCATGTGACATCGGCAGCATCGACTGTTTCCATCCGCCTTTTCGCTTCCCACGCAAACCTACCCTCCAAACCCATATCTGTTAAGGTATCCAAGACGGAGGTCAATGCCGGAAAACTCGACTGGCGCAATGTGGAAATCGCGACGCGCGCGCTTCACCGCGACGGTCTCGTCGTCCTGGAAGACCTGATCAAGCACGAGAACCTGGACAAGCTGAACAGGAAAATGGTTGAAGACGCTTACGTTCTGCAAGCCATGGGCGATGACGGCCCATTCAATTACAACAAAGGCAACATCCAGCAAGATCCGCCCTTGACGAAGCAATGGTGGGATCCATCCATTTTCATCAGTAAGTTCTTGCCCTTGACTCTTCTAAAGAGTTGCTGTTATTCCCGTGTCTCTCCTCCTTTTGGCTTCCTCATTCTTTGGAGCTCCTCATTCACCACCACACATGGTAGATCCGATCGTCACCCAAGTCACCAGCACAACCCTAGGCCCAAACCCTCGTATGTCTTTCATCTCGGGCAACACGGCGCTGGCCCCTTCGACGGACGGCGGCGATCCACCGCAGGCGCAGCCGACGCACACGGACGCCGACTTCGACCACCCGAGCAGCCCGTTCGCGCTCGTGGTCAACGTGCCGCTGGTGTCCATGACGCCGGAGAACGGCTCGACCGAGGTCTGGCTCGGCACGCACGCCGGGTCCGACCTGTCCGTCCAGGAGGGCCGGCACGGCGAGCGGGCGAGCGGGCGGATCAGGGAGGAGTTGTTGCGGCGGCGGAGGGAAGAGAGGCCGCCGTGCCAGCCGGTCGTGCCGAAGGGCGCGGTCGTGGTGAGGGATCTGAGGCTTTGTAAGTGTGCGCTTTTTCCTCTTGTTTGAATCTGCGGAGCGGTGTCGAGGGGCGGCAAGTCGCTTGGTTGTTGTGTAGTGAGCATCGCCAAGGTAAAGCAACTTTCTAGCTTTGCGGGGCATGTGCCGTTCGTGGCGACACTTGGCGAACGTGGGAGATTGACGACTTTATCCCCTCAAAAAGCATCTCGGATCAATTTGGCCTGGCAAACTCATCACCAAGATGGAGAGTGAAGATGAGAAGCCGAGCAGTTCTGCTGACTAAAGGCCGTTTAGGGCATGGCGGAATGCCTAACCTATCGAAAGATCCGCGGGTAATGCTGGCTATGAGTAAGTTCTACCCTTGCATGCGTTCAGGACTTCTTTCCATGATTGCTCAAGTTGCTTCCCGCCTTATTCTTGTTTCTGTATGCTGAAGTCAAGTCTTGCGTTTTATAGTTCACTTCGCACCCTGGTACCGCAACCCCATGTTCGTGGAGATGGCGAACGAACTGGAGCCGGCCCTGAGCAATGAGCAGACCGGCCTTCAAGTCCAAGGAAACTTCTTGCCGGCGGAAGAGGTGGAAAGACGATACCTGAACAGGCCCTACGGCAACGCGTACGACTTTAGTCAACAGCAACCAGTGGAAGGCCTTTTCTGAAATAGTCGGTCCTTCTGCTTTTGATTACTATTCCGCTATGCGAGATTGCGGCAACCCTTTCTGATACTCTCGCTCTTCGCTACGTTCTGACACTCCCTCCTCTCGAAGGCAGTCGTAAACACAGAACCCGAATACGAAAGTACTGCGACTGCATTCTGAGGTGGCCGCCGAAAGCTTATCTTGCCGGAAATTATGCTCTACAACAAACTGCAAGTGTATGAACGGAACGACGGTTGTTCAGAGTGCCGACGGAGTCCTCGGGCGTCTGCTTCGCACATTTACGTCAGTCAGTGCCCCGCTCGTTCAGATAGTATCCATCAGTGGCCTCTGCCCCGATGCGGAAAACAGTCTGGCTCCGCTCGCAAGCCCTACTCCTGCTCCGAAATTCAGCCTAGGGCGCCCAATTGGCCCTTGAAACCGCCGCGACGGACTGTGCGGCCAGCCCCAATCTTTTGTCCACCTCCGCCGTAAGGTCGGACGTCTAGTAGCATGCTGCTTGGCCTCCAACGTCCAGTAAGATATGTCCGAAGGATATGCAGCAAAGATGCCGAACTGGGACTTTTCCACGAGCGACATGTCATATTCATGCCATGTCATCCGCCATGCAACCGTGCAGCTGCCTCCTAATCCCGCACTGTCTGTACTGTGTATAAGGTCGGTCCTGTTTACTATTAAACTACGTGTGCAAGCGTCCATCACTCGTTTGTTTGCCCAAATCGTCCTATCATCTCCCTTCCATCTTCTCTCAGCAAGCCTGCCGAACCATACCCACTACCTCTACTCTTTGAGAGCTTCAACCAACACCTAGCCCAATCGATCTGCCGTCTCCCGTCTCCCTACTCCAATCACCTTCCTTTTCCGGCCCGAGACCGCTAGAACACCCCCACCCCTCATCAAAAAGATGGCGGCAACACATGAATCCAACAACACCAACAACAAAATCCTCATCACCGGCGCCTCGGGCCAATATGGCCGCCTCGCCGTCGAGGGCCTGCTCGCACGCGGCATCCCGCCCGCCTCGCTACTCCTCCTCACGCGCAACCCGGCCAAGCTGTCCGCCTACGCCGAGCGGGGGCTCTGCGTCCGGCAGGGCAGCTTCGACGATCCCGTAGCGAGCCTGGCGGCCGCCTTCGCGGGCGCGTCGACGATGCTCCTCATCAGCACGTCGCGGGCGGGCGCGCGCCTGCCGCAGCACCGCACCGCCATCGAGGCGGCCGCCGGCGCCGGCGTCGCGCACGTCGTCTACACGTCCATCGTGTCGGCGGAGCGGCAGCACCCGACGGCGCTGGTGGGCCGCGAGCACCGCGACACGGAGGCGATGCTGAGAGAGATATCGGCGGCGTCGACGGCGGGGAGGATGAAGTGGACGGCGCTGCGCGACGCCCAGTACGCCGAGGCCATGGCCGACGTGGCCGCGCCCGCCGCCGTCGAGGCCGGCGCGCTGAGGTGCAACTCGGGCGAGGGCCGCGTCGCGTTCGTCGCGCGCCCCGACTGCGTCGCCGCCGCCGTCGCCGTGCTGTGCGACCCGGCCCCCCACGCAGACAGGGCCTACGCCATCACCGGCCCGGAGCTGCTGAGCTGGCGCGACGCGGCGAGGATGATGGGCGAGGTCGCGGGGAGGGGGTCCGAGGGTGTCGTGTTCGAGAGCTTGACGGACGAGGAGATGTTCGCGACCTTCGACGCGTTGGGAATCCCGCGCGAGCCGGTTGATGATTTGGTGGTCGGGGGCTTTCCGTGGAATAGCTCGGATATGGTGAGCTTCGGCAAGGCGACCCGTCTGGGCGAGATGCAGGTCATCAGCGGCGACGTCGAGATGCTGACGGGGAGGCGCCCGAAGAGCTTCAGGGAGGTGTTGGAGGAGAGTTGGGCGAGGAGGAAGGCGGCGGCGGGTCAGGCTTAATTTTGGAGTAATAGCTGAGGCGGCGGGGCTCGCTTTTGTTGGCGATTTGTTCTAGAGAGTTTGGGATATGCATGCTAGAGTACTTGGCTTTGAGGGAGGAATACTGTGCTACGTCAAGCAGTCTCTTGATACACACAGAGGCAGTGATGATTTGGTTGCATTCTATTCTGTTGAGATCATCAAAGCTGGAAAGCTAGGCTGTAGGTGCCGCTACAGATGACTGGTCCAGTGTAGGCGTAGTGTCGGAGTCAACAAATGCGGCGAGCTTGAACTTTACCTCAGTTCTTTTGTACGAGATAAACAGACCGTAACCGTCTTTTCCTCAGTTCTGCATCCTTCTAAAAGGGGCTATGAGATCAGGTGGAACGGAGTTTTTCACGTGCCGAAAGATGCAAGCTGACGACCTATGCATTGCCACCGTTTAGCATACTGCTTAATACCCCGCTCTCACAACATCGAATGAAAGCCGATGGCCGGGAAAAGCATACCCGCAAGGGAAACGGGAAAGGTTTGACTATTGATCAACTCACACTAGGGCGGGCATACGAGGATCAGCGTGGTTATTAGAAAGATTGTCTTGGCATACATTGGACCAAGATTAACATCCCTCACTTACCGCGGGCGTGTTGAAAGAGTAAATCTGCAGTTATGAGTCGTCTAAGAGCTATGGATCGTCCAGTTCTAACGAAAAGACTCGGAAAATAATATTCTGCTTTTAGTTTCTGTATGATCTGCTGGGTTAGTCTGAATTACTCATCAGTAGGTATTTGTCTATGAGAGCATGTCTACACGACTACCACGCCAGTACCCTGCTTTTGGAGGGAATAGCTGGATATCAGAACCCTGACGAGCTAAATCAGCCGACAAAGTGAATCGGAGAATACGCCAAAGCTTCGTGAAAATAGCGATGGTCGTAGACACACGTAAAAGGGGCAAGCTTGTTCGACATTCACACATTCGGCCGGAAGCCGAAAATCTCGCCTCAAGTCTCTCGCCAATTTATGTCCAGGGCCTTAGGTAGTTCGACGTGAATAAAGTAGGAACTTGAGGAGCTCGGCGCATCAGCAAAAGGAAGCAAATATATGAGCTCACGAATATGTTGTACCCTACTAACGTGGGTAGCTGAATCCTATGTCTGGATGCATATGTACAGTCCTTGAACTCACATCTATGCCCGGACATTTCTCTCAACCACCCTTATAGGAGGGCCCAATAAACTCATATCTGCGTCTGTACTTTTGCTTCTACTGTCCACATAAAAGCGCACAAAATTTCTGCAACCCACTGCAGGCCAAAGCTCAACCTCAAGTAACATTCAGTGGCCACTGGTTGCATTGTCCAGGCCAAAATTTACCTTCACTGCGGCCCATCAAAACAAAGATTCCAGCAGATGTCCCAAAAGAGCTAGCAAAAGAGAATTCATTTCTACTAATCTATCTTTTCCTAAGTCGTCCCTCTCGCGCCTGCGGGCGCGTTTTGCCGCTTTCTCGTCACGGCGCGACCCATGGCATCCCGGACGACGGGATCGTTCCTGATGCTGTTCTGCACGATCCAGTCCTTCATCTTGGCCCTGAGCTCCTTCTCGCCGTCCTCGCCCTGGAACGGCATGGTCTCGATGCCGATCAAGCGCAGGGCGTCCTGGTCGGTGGCGGCGGACAGCTGGGTCAGGCGGTTGAGCTGCTCCTGCTGCGCGGCGGGGCTGTTCTGGGTCTGCAGGTTGCGGCGCGGGTCCTGCATCAGGGGCGCGAGCTGGTTCATGGCGATGAAGAGGGCGAAGGTACCCCGGCGGACGACGGTGAGGATCTGGTACGGCAGCCAGGGCGCGCGCAGGTGGAAGACGGAGACGAGCGGGTTCAGGATCTTGGTGAGCAAGGGCGGGAAGTCAGGACGCGATATCGTATGCGCTTCAAAGACGACGAGGGCAGTGAATATGAGGTAGCGCCACTGGTCATGCGGGTTAGAATGTTCTATACCTCCGAGACATCGACTCCTGCGGGGAAGGGTGACTCACGTAGCGTCCATGCTCGAAATAGCCCAACATGCCCAACATAACCATTACAGAAGCGGCACCGAGGTATGACGGGGCACTGCTCTGCACGCCGTGCATGACATAGTCGTGAACGGTGATACAATGCTTCCATTCCACTATGCTCGGCCCAAAGCGGTCGTATGCGAAGCGCTTAGCGGGGTCGACGAGAGTGTCGCGTGCCAGCTTGAGGAAGACATAATATCTTTCGGCGGCAGGGCGAGCTTCGGTGGACGCGACCTTGTCTGGGTGGTGTAGTACAGTGCTAGTCCAGGTCAGAATGTCGACTTGCAAGCTTTGTATTAAGCGGTGCTTACAGCCTGCGAAATTTCGAATTTATGGCCTTCTCGGTGGCGTCGACAGGGACTCCAAGGGCCTGGTAAAAGTTGCCGGCACGCCGCAGCTCCCAATCGGCTTCGTAGACGGAATAGATCAGGTAGGCGACAACGACCAGACCATGGATGATCTTCCTGTGTTTTATAAATTTCGGAGAGCCGGGCTGAGGGCGCGGATCGCCGGCACGAATGAAGAGCGAATAGAGAAAGGACTGAATGTATGCGACGACCTATTGGGGGGATCTGCGTTTAGTGGAGGGCGCGAAGAGGGAGATGGATGGAGCGTACCGTTGGCAGGAACCACCAGCCGGCAATGGACAAAAACTGGTTGCTACCAGCCATGTTCACGGTGTAGAAGCGACAGACGGGGATCGCGGCGGCATGGGTGTTGCGACGCTGCGGGATGATGCCAGATGGAGCTCGAAGCTCGGGCACCCTCGGCACGCTCGGCATATGCGGCCTGAGGCACCAATCGAATCGGCGGCATGTTTCGCCGAGCTCGCTGACCGCCTTCGTGGGAGCTCGCGCAGCCGTCAGAAAAAAGTGCGGCGCTCCACCCTCACCACCGCGACGACGACGACAAAGTCCGCCGCGATCCCGCCAATTGATTCGCCTCCGCCAGGCATGTCCGCCGCAACCATGGCCGCGACCTCGCCAGTCGCCGATAAGAAGGCACACAAGCACAAGAAGGACAAATCGGAGAAGAAGTCCAAGAAGCGCGCCCGCGAGGAGGAGCAGGCCCAGCAATCGCCCACCAAGAAGCTGCGCCCCGCAAAAGACACGGATGTCACGCCGCAAAAGCAGAGCAAGAGCAAGATATCGATGTTCCAAAAGCCCGCCGCGACACCGGCAACAGCAGCAGCAGGCTCCATTGACTCCAACGACTCGCCTTTCGCCCTTCAGACCACCTCGCTCTACCTCCCGCTCGCATCCATCGGCCAGCAGTACCCGCTCAAGGCGCTGTGCGCCGAACACCTGTCGCCGCTGCTCCTGACCTACTACCCGCCGCTCAAGGGCGTCGTCCTCGCCTACAACAACGTCCGGCTCTCCGAGGGGCCCGGCGGCGTGTCCAGCGACGGCGCCGTGCTGGCCCGCTCCGTCAACGAGTTCGCCGTGTCGTTCGTCTGGGTCACGGCCGACTTCGTCGTGCTGCGCCCGCGCAAGGGCGTCTGGGTCGAGGGCTCCGTCAACCTGCAGAACGAGAGCCACCTCGGCCTCGTCTGCTGGAACCTGTTCTCCGCCAGCATCGACCGCAAGCGGCTGCCCGAAGACTGGACGTGGGTCGCCGCGGGCGAGGGCGAGGGCGCGGACGATGTCGAGGACGCGGACGCGGAGGATGCGGGCAAGCCGGATGCCGGCCAGGGACATTTCGTGGATGGGCAGGGCAAGAAGGTGGACGGCGTGATCAAGTTCCGCATTCGCGATTTCGAGACGTCGCCGCGCACGGATAACGACAGGGGGTTCATTACCATCGAGGGCAGTCTGCTGCCGGCGGACAAGGAGAAGGAGCTTGACGAGCAGGAGTTGGAGAAGTACGCACAGAGAAATGCAGCGAGGAAAGGCAGGCCACGGCCGCGCGGCGGTGCGAGTTCAGGTGCGCGGAGATAGGGGAAGAGAGAGCCACAGAGCAAAAGTTTCCGCTTCACTTCGATGATATCTTTCCTCCGTACAGGCGCTTTTCCAACAGAAGAGCAGAGAGCGATTGGTCACGAACAAGAGCATCATAGATCACTTTGTACAATGGGTTCGGGCGTTTTTGAAGGAAAATGGCGCCAAAAATCTCTTGGGCGCACAATGGATATCCAATCATCATTAATCTATATCGTTCAAGTATTGGTCGTGAGACCTCTGCCAGAGAGCTCTTCTGTTTTGTTTCGTTCCTTCTACTCTTCTTTCCTTTATTCTTCGGGAATCAGCCCATCCTATCGTCCCAGTAGAGGTCGATATCGTGGCTCTCATCTCCCCTCCACACCCTCTCGGCCTCGCTCTTCTCCGCGATCGCGCTGCGCAGATCGGTACCCAAGCTCTTGGGTCCACTGGCGGCGACCTGGCAGCGCCCGCCGGCCGCGGCGGCGCGCTCCTTGAAGTCGCGCAGGCACTCGCGCACGTCCGGGTGGTGGTCCTCGAGCCACTCGATGTCGAAGCCGGCCTGCGGCGTCAATATGTCGGACAGCCGCGACGACACTGAGCATGCGCACACGTCGATGTCCTTCTCGCCGGCCTTGGCCTTCGCGGCGGCGATCTCGCGGTCGCGCGTGACGAAGATCTTGATGCGCAGGTTGGGCAGTGTTCCATCGTCCATGCGCGCCTTGAGGTCGAGCAGCTCGGGCCGCAGCCAGGCAATGTTGTCGGTTTTCCGCAGGATCCAGACGAGGTCGACGGTGGCGGCGCCAGCCTGCGCGGCGGCGGTGGCGATGGGAAGCGTGAAGCTGATGCCCGTGCCTCCGGCGATACAGAGGAAGTTGTCGATCTGGTTGCTGGCTTCGTCGAAGACGGCCGTGCCGTAGGGCCCGGTGAGGATGACGGGGGTGGTCTTTTTCTCCGTGGAGAGCTCGGCGGACAGGGCGAGGTCGGCCAGGCGCTTGGTCTCGCCCCTTTCGGCGCGAATAAGGTAGGTGTGCTTGGGGAGGGCCGGATGCGGCGCCGGGAGGGAGGAGGGCGTGAAGGGGTGGGATTGCCAGATGGTAAGCTCCGGGAAGCAGAGGTAGAAGTGGTGGCCGGGTTTCCAGGGGTCATGGTTGTGCTCGAAGTCCATGCGGACGACGACGGAGTCGCCGTCGTCGAAGACCTGGAGAGTTGATTGGGCGGCGCGGAAGCCGAAGCCCTTGTTGCCGCTCTTATAGCCGCTGTGGATGAGGCCGACGCGCAGGAGACGGCAGCCTCTGTCGATGAAGAACAAGCCAATGCTTGCGATCATCCAGCATGCGAGCTTGGTCCAGTGGCCCCAGCATGCCGCAAAGTACAGCACTGCCACGATGTAGTGAGCCTTCCTGAAGAATTCATAGCCGGTCCACCGAATGACGCTCTTGATGCTGAAGATATAGAGGAATGTGATGAACACCATGGCGACGATCCCGAAAATAATGTACTGCTGGGCAATCCATTCCTTGAACGCGGTGGGCTGTGGCTGGTAGAGCTTTCCCTCGATGATAGTCCAGCCGAGAGTATGCAGGAAAGACTGGATGAAGATAACGCGACCGGTCCAGCGGTGCAGGAAATTGAAGTGGTGGTAAGGAACGCCAGTGAGTAGCGAGAGCACACTTTCGCGGGAGCCAAGCAAAACGGTAAACGGGGTGAGGGCATATGCAAAGGCACCAATCCTGTCCGAAAAGCCTCCAAAACCCGTGCGAGTATTGTAGAGCCCAGGGTGTGTCTTGATCGGAGTGACCCAGGTCTTGTAAACGATCCCCACAAGCCTACATTTCCAATGTCAGCGAACGAGTGGATATGGCTAGGCGCCATACTTACGAGAAAATCAGAAGATATGCAAGGATGCAAGCAAGTATCACCACCTGGAGTCTTGAGATGTTGCCGAAAATGCTCCTGAGCGTTTCTGGCAAAAGAAACCTCCTTAGCGACACCACAGCGGACCTGTAGGCTCTGTAGACGGTGCTTTGAAGATATCTTCTTGCAGGCGCCTCGAGATCTTCCTTCCCTTGGAAGAGTCTGGGGACTACTTTTCTGCTTGGCTTTGCGAAGCGCAGAAATACCCAAAGGGCAAGCAGGCCGCCGATGACTGCCCACATGATGAAGGTGTAGAGTATGGACATGTCCATCATCCAATAGACGGCATCCAGGTATGCGCAAGTGCCGGCATCGTTGGTACACGGGACAACCCGGTCCGCGTAGCCCCAGTGATGCTCCAGCGATTGAGCAGATGATTCATCTTGAATGTGTCTCCGCTCCATAGTTGATGGCTTGGGCGGTATGGAAGGAAAAGGGGATTACCCTGACAAAGAGGATGGGGAGGTGAGTGAGGTGAAAGCACACGAAGGTCAAGACAAAGCCATGGGGGAATCAGACGATGACTGGTGATAGACAGTAGAAGGGAGAGTACATAGTCTTAAAAGATGTGCGAGCGTTACGGGCCCTTCCCCGGTGGCGGCCCCGCCAAGAGCGAGGGTGGAGCAGCATGCAGCAAAACACGACATCTGGATTGCAGATGCGACAGAGGCGAGCATATTGGGGCGTCAAGCAGCAGCAAAAGCGGAGCTGTCGAGATGGAGATTACGCAGGGAATCCGGGCGGGTAGGGCTAGGCGCCTTGGCCGGCTACCTTTCTGAGAAATGTGCTCAATTGTGCGCACCCGACCTACGCAACCGTCGGCCCGCCGGCGCACCGCGCCAAAGCATCGCCTTTTGCAGGACACTCCGGCCGCGCCAGCCATTGCCGGAATCTTCCACCGCGAAGGCCACGTCCCGCCGGCTGTCCTGGCCTTTTGCTCGGATAGTCAACGCAAACAGAAGCTCTGATTAAGCCGGGTTTAGTGGCTGGTTTGAGTCAAACAACTCTATCCTGCTCAAGTGGCCTTGGCTCGTCCGTTTCCATCGCGGTCGGATGAATGGCTGGCAGCGTGTTCGTTTCCTTTGATGTAAAAAGCAATCCGCCAAATGTAGGCGAATCTTGGGGATGTTTCAATGTGGGCTGGGAGCCGCGTTGCCGAGATGGAGGGAGGTCCGCTCGTTTAGTATTGCGGCAGTCGGCGCCATTGCCGAGCGGCAGTCGAGGCGCCAGGATGGGGATGGGTAATTGTGAAACGGCAGTCTCAGAGGAAGGCCTTTCTCTCCTTTTCGGCCGAGTGCGCCGGAGCATCCAATTGAGAAGCAGGATTTGTCGTGCAGCGAGGGCAGTTGCGATCGCCGTTCTGGTTCGGCTCTCGAGGCTCGTCGCTGCCCTGCGAGTACCGCTGACCCAGGCCCGGCGTCTCGGGTGGTGGTCCGTGCGGAACCAGCCCTATTTTCCACCTACCGTTCTGACTTGCGTCGTCATCGCATCGCGTTCCTGCACACGCCGCGACCCGACACGCCCACCCTCAACATCCGCGCAAATGAGGCTCCGCCTGAGCATTCGCCGCCACAACCTGCCCACGGCCGAGCTGCTGTGGGCAGTGCCGGACGACAGAGCCCACGACACCTTCACTGTCGCCCAGCTACTCGAGCACGTCAACGACATCATCCCGCTCGAGAGTCCGCACTGGGGCCTGGAGGATTATGCCGTTGAGATCGGCAGCTACGAGGCCCTGCACTTCCAGAAGGCCAAGGACATCTTCAAGGATGAGGACCAAGTCTGGTAAGCCCCGCTCTTCCCGACACGCTTCGCGCGCTTCAAGTCTAAAAGCTCTCTAGCATTCGCCATCTCACCCAGCCCGAGCTCCGCGCACGCCATCTCGCCGGCCGCGACCAGATCAACGCGAACGGCCAGCATCTTATCGATGGCATCCCCTTCGGCAAATCCTACTTTTCCGCTCGCAAGCCCGGTCGTCCAGCCGTCAATATTCCGCCCTTGAAGAATCCCATTGCCGAGTCCACCGACGGAGACGAACTTCATGCACTCCTTGAAGATCAATATCACATTCACGATGACGGCGACGATCAAGATGAAGATTTCGTCGCAGAGCAGCCTGCCCCGAAGCGGAGGAGGCTGGAGTCCGTGAAGTCGGACAAGTCTGACAAAAGCGTGCACTTCCAAGACGATAACGCTTTGGTAGCGCTCCCATCGGATGATGACACCGAGGACGAATATCAAGCCGCGCCCGAGGATGTTTTTTCCTCAAGCAGCATTTCGGACAGCTCGTCGGATGTCTCGACCCACGCAGCACCGGTTCATGCCGACACGAAGATGGCCGACACCGATGACTCTTTGACGTCTAGCTCTGATTCAGACTCGGCCTCTGAGGATTCCGACTCTTCATCCGACATCTCCTCATCTGACGTTTCCTTGTCTGAGGACTCTTCGTCGGACGACGACTCATCCGACGATTCCTCAGACTCTGACTCGTCTTCCTCTGATGAAGATGATTCTGACTCCAGCTCGAAGCCGGACGAAACCAGCTCAAAACCCCCGGCGATCTTGGCTCAGGCAAGCGCAGGGAAGCAGGACGAATCGCCGAAGCCAGCTCGTGCACCTTTTCAAGGTTTGGAGAGAACCAAAGCGCGGAACAGGCGTCGTCGGCTTGGAAAGATTCACAAGGGTGCTACGCTTCAAGAAGCTGGTAAGCGGCAAGCGTTCCCCTCGAACCCCCAAAGGACTGACATCGACACTGCACCTTCGCATCAAACAGGAAGAGAACCTGAACGCTCGAACACTGAGATGCTTGAAGAGAAGAAGGCGGCTCTACTTACGATGCTCAATTTCTCTACCTCAGAAATCAGCAATCCAGAGAAGAATATTCCAACTGATGCAGGCTCTACCCTCACAGATGCTAAAGCTGTAGAGGGCGAAGGAGTAGATGCGAGCACCAAAGGGGGCGTACTCGACAAATCAGGGGAAGGAGGTCTCGGTGAGAAGGCTCAAAAGCCTGCTGTCAATGTCATACCGGAAACTGCCGCCGAGATGACGCAAGAAGCCGGGAATGAAGTCGCAGATGCTTCAGCTCCTAAGCGTAAGCGCATCGATGTTGGTAGCTTCCGGCGCTTGACCATGGGATCACTGGGTCTCCGCACCCCAAAGAACAAAGAAGAGGAGCAGAAGTTGAGGGACAAGATAGCTGCCAACGTAAGCGGACGCGGCAAAAAGAAGTTCTACGGCGAAGCCTCCACGCAAGAAGAGGAAGAGGAACCCGAGGATCTCCAGGATCCCGATGCCTGGAAATCCAGGGTGGAGCTAATGGCGTTCGAGGTTTCCGACGAGAATGTACAGGAGCTGAGCGCCCCGCCCTTCCCGTTCAAGCAACGTTGGGATCTGCAGCAGCATTACGAGCCGTATGAGGAGTATGACCAGCAGTACGAGCCTAAGAAGAAGAACAAGAAAAAGCGTAAGAGGAACAACCAGACGTATGACGAACCGGAGCAGCACTACGAGCCGGACGGGAACGAGGATTGGGGCATTCTTGACTATGATGAGCCAACTGAGGCCGATGCTGCACAATCGCAGCTCCTCCAAGAGACGCAAGATGCGCAGAGCATGTCTGGAGCTCAATCAAAGCACAATACCGATGAGCAGACGAATGCGGACGATGATCTTCCTTCTCTGCCTTCGGATGTCACAACACTGCAGCACCTTGTAGCCCAGGATATTCGCACAGGCTCGGTCGTTGTCTACAAGGAAATGGAAGTGTCAGAACTAACCGGCTGGCAGCCTATCATATCTGACTACCGCAGGGCCAAGGTCTTAGAGACCGAGGACGATGCTGTACACCTGCAGCTTGCTGCTCTTGACGTCCCGCGCAAGCAGTCTGACACGCGTCCTGGCAACAAAAATGGCAAGTTTGAGTCGAAGACGTTCGACGTCACTGCGGAGGAAGAGGAGGATCCGAGCAGGCGTTGGGTTGAATTTCCCAACATGGCAGAGCTATGGCTCCTCCAGGCCGCTCCCAGTGATGCTGCTGAAGGTCTTGCTGAAGTCGAAATGGCCGACGGAAACGGAGAGGACTCGGCTGCGAGTGAGACTGACGTACATGCCAATGGTACTATGGAGGAAAATCTGGGCGAAGGTACGACTGAAGCTCACTCTCCGGATGAGAAGGGAGAAGATGCGGTTGCTGAAAATTAGGTTCCACGAGCAGGACGTGGTCAGTTTGGTACCGTATTGGACCGCATTACTAATGTTGCACGGAAATGGTGGGGTTTGGACTTTTCAGGAACAGAGGAGCCATCCCGTACATTTGACGGCTCCTCCGCTACGTAGGTAAAACTAGGCTCCCGAATACAATACTTTCAAGTTGCGAGCAGTTCTCATACCTACCTTTCACTGGCTTGTGGCATCAAGTTCAGTTCTACTTGGCATAGCTCGCTTACAGATAGCCCCGTATGTTTGTTGTGTCGAAAGATTGCTGGTTATCATGATCTTATTAAACATTATCCTAGCCACCGGCATCATTCATTATTTCCGCGTTTGTACCTTTCCGTCTGTCGCAGCGAATTCCTATCCCTTAGCCAAACGTTCCATTCGTCATCATTCTCATTAGACATTACCTCCACCTTTCCACAAATAGAACCCCCAACCGCTCAAACTTTCTTCCCACCATCCCCTTCCTCCCCTTCCTCCAGCCCCACATCCACCATCGTCTCCCCCGACACCTTCGACGTCTTCGCCGCCGCATTTCCCAGACCCCTCAACTCCAACCCCTCCCCATCCGCCTCTCTCCTCCCCGCCTCCCACCCCTGCGCTCTTCCCTCCTCCCTGATCCTCTCTTCCGCCGTCCTCGCTTTCGCCTTCCTCCAACAATGCACCGCGGCGGCGGCGTAGCCCGCGTACACCGTCCAGAGGATCCAGACGAAGATGCCGAGCACGCAGCGCGCGACGGCGAGACCGTTCCACGTGGCGTCGCTCGGCTGCTCCCAGCCGATGAAGTCCATGACGGTGGCGATGGAGACTTGGTAGGCCCAGAGGCAGAAGGAGACGAGGGCGCCGGAGAGGGCGGCGGCGGGGTGGAGGAGGGAGAGGCTGGAGGATTGGGGGGATTTGGGATTGGGGGTGGAGAGGTAGGCGAGTGTTTGGGCGAGGAGGTGGAAGAGGTCGATCATGGGGACGGCGAGATAGAGGAATACGTTGCCTCTATTGGAATTGGTTAGTTTTCTCTTCTCCTCTCTATTCTCGGGGGTCGTGGGGTTGTGAAATGTAAGAGGAGGGAGGTTATGGGACGACTGGATGTTTTGGTGGTGAGACTTACGCTTTCTCGCTCGTGCTACCGCCCCAGTACATGCCGATGTTCATAGAGCCGTAGTATGTTGTGGCTGTGGCGGAGTAGGCCATCGAGGCGGCTATGAGCACCATGATGGTGATGTCCAAAACCAGCAGCGGAATGAGCAGCTGCGGACCGTGTTTCAGACGACCCCGCCAGCGGGCGGGCGGCGAATGGGTGAATCTAGAGAACGGGATTGCCATCTTCGGACTTTACTTGTCTTTCTTTCTGAGGTCTTCGAAAAGAGAATGGATGGATGGAAACGACAAATATGTAGCTATGGCGGACAAAGGCTGTCAGCCATTATGTATTCTTCGCCAAGGAAAGCAACGTCACCAATTGTCTCCCCTCTTCGAGAGACGTGAATGGCTGGCGGAAAACGCATCGATCGCCTTTCGTGTTTGATCCTTCGAGGCTGAGGTGCGGTTAGGCAGGCAAGCACAGCCCCGCTGAAGCGAGTGAGGACACTAGCGGTGGTACCTTGGCGACAACAGCACAACGCATCTATTATCGGAAAAGGTGCCGATCAACAAGGAAGATCCTTCGTTGCCCAAGTCTCTCATTGATTTCATTGGGTGGAAGTAGTTGCGTTCCAGGAGGCTGGGTTCCTGCATGTTCTCCAGCTTGCCAAAAGTTACGGAGAGCGAACGTTAGCATCACGTAGCTCTCAGGCGCAAGGAGCGGGCTTAGTCTTGCTTTGGCTTCCTACTGTCGCTTCATGGCTTTGATGTTGTGTTTAATATGACGACATATGCCGCTTTAAAGACCTTTTACTCAGAGCTTGGCCCCCAACTCTACACTGGAGAATTTCAGAGCCCGACTCTCGGAGACATGCATTTGCATCCCTATTGCATAGAATGTTCAATGCACGCTAATGGATCAATCCGTGATCGTCTTGAAGGCTCGAGCAGCCTCGCAACGTGAGCTCTCGAACCACCGGGCTGCTGACTACAGGGATAAACCCGCTTCTATGGGATGCCGATTCTCCACCTCAGACGTGTAGTGGTAATAGAAGCAACAGGATCAGCTCAGCTTTGTATAATTCCATAAATACCCTAGTTGGGAAACAGGCACTTATATCGTCACCTTCGGTTATCAATATTCTTTGCATCAATGTCTTTTTTTTTTTGGGGGGGGGGGGATACTGTTGAGCGAGAAGAGTGAAATACTCACACACTCAGATCCGTGGTCAGGACAGAGAGATAACCGTTTTGTTGGTAGGTCGAATAGTGAAATCGACTGTCGTCGTCCCCGTCGTTGGGCACTACACTTTCCAGCACCGGCGATATCGTTCTGCCGAAGGTAAGCAAATGGCACACAGGATGCGGACCTCTTGCTGTTTTTCTCCGGTCTTTGATCTTGTTTTCCTCAATTTCATTGTCATCTTCAACATGTCCAATAATCGTAAATGCACATTGTGCCACTGGCCTTTTATAGGGCAACGACCGAATACTCATCACAAACTCATGGGGAAGACACAAAGGACGAATCATGAGTCAAATTGAATTAGCATTATCTGCCTGGTATCTCGAGCACTAAGTCGTCGTTGCTGTTTCGTGGATCGGCGTCATATCTGTCTACCCAATTTCCCTTCTGAAAAATCCCACAAAAGCACGTTAATGCTAATGCCCGATGCCCAAGAGCGTACACCTCGATGCTGGAACTGTACCCGATGGATCTTCAGATAGTTTCCCACGCAGCAACGCGCATGAAAAGCACATCGATAGACCTACAAGAACGCGGGCACGCCAGCCAAGACGGCAACAGCGATGCCACCGAAGCCGGCGGTGACGGCAGGCGCGGCGGCGCCCGTGGCCTGAGCAGAGCCGGTGCTGCCGGCCGAGGCGGTGCCGGCGCTATTGCTGTTGCTGCTACCGGTACTGCCGGTGCTGCCGCTGGTGCCGGTCGCCGAAGAACCGGTGCCGGAGCCGGAAGCGGTGGCCGTGACGGAGCTGGCCAGGGAGACGCTGAAGGAGGTGGAACCGGACGAGGTGGCGGTGCCGGTGGCAGAACCCGAGTTCCAGGTGGAGACTTGGGTGAAGGAGCAGGAGCTGACGATGTCGCGGACGTCTGTGGTTCGGTTATGCTATTAGTCAATGTGTTCCTTGGAGGTGAGGCTATTGAAGCCGTTGTTCTTACCGTTGTCAGCCTCGTCGTTGGCGGCGACGCAGGCCTCGCACTCGGGAATGAAACTGCTCGCGTTGGTGGTCTGGCAGACGCAGTTGATGTAGCCCGAGTCGTCGTCCTCGGTCTGGCGGTCGCACTGGGTGGTCAGGTCGACGGTGCTCTGGCAGACAGATCGGCAGACACTGGGGACGTCGTTGTTGTCGATGTCCTGGGCCGAGCCGATGGCGGCGAGGGCTGAGACGAGAGCGAGAGCCTTGAACTGCATGGTAGTCGAAGGTTGTGGTTGCTTTGATGGACGATGGACGATGGACGAGACGAGGGGAGGTTTAATATGCTGTCGTGTGACTCTTGACCAGAGACGAATTGACTTGCAGGGGAAGGATGCGAGCTACTCCACACTTTGATGTCTGGGGAATTTATATCCGCCCAACAGCCAGCAGCGTCATTCCCCACCACGACCGCACTGACGACGATTCCTGAGGCGCAGTCGGTGGTACCAAGCACCGGCGGCGTGATCTTTGTCGGGAATTGGAAGCCAAGAGGTCACTTGTTTGGCCGAAATGCATCCTGATTGGAACCACGGAAGGCATGGTCGGGCGGGGAGTGTTGATCCTGCTGCGTGCCAAGAAGTGCCAGGGCGCGGGAAGGCTGTGGCTGTAACCTTCTGCACCCGCGCTGCCAGGGGAATCCTGAAAGCGAGCGAATGGCAGCCGCGGACTCAGGCTAAACGCGTACGCTCGAGCCAAGCACTTGCTGCAAACATCTGCGTCATGCGACATGGCCTGCCTGGCCGTGCCCGCCCTGCCCGCTCTGAAGTCCGATGCGGCTTCTCAATTCCCCAGACAGCCAGAAAGCTCCCGCTCCGCCACCTTCGTTAGCTCCCGCCGTGGATATTTCTGGAAGCGAAAACTTCTCATTTGACGGTTTGCCCTGGTGATTGCGCGTCCTGCGTTTCTGTGAACCTCCCATCTATGCCCTTCAACGTCTGCCGGGGCCCTGCGGAAACCTGACGAAGCGGTGAGGTTGCCGGCTGCCCATGATCACCGGTCAGAGTCAGGTTCATTTGAGGAGCCAAGATAATTATGTCTGACATGACAAGTATTTTACAGCATCAAAATGAAAAATAGTGCTTGGACGCAGCAGTTGCTCAGCGAGAAAAGAATGTAATTTCTACGCACCTGTGCTTCGCCTCTATTGTAGCTGGTAGCGTCAAATCTGCTTGGGTCACTGGTTCTGGCCAGCACGGTGGGTACTGTGTCTCCGGCTGACGGCGGGTCTCGAACGTACATACATCAGACGAATTAGCCAGCACTGCCTCGCATCTGGATGCTTGCTATCTCAACTTCAAGAATAGCACCAATCACTCTGTGGCACGCATTCAGTACCCGAAGTTGACTGCAGATGCTGGACCGGTGAAATCGGGGGATCAGTGGGCAAGTGATGACGAGCACAGCCCGCCTCTCCATCGAGATTCCTCTTCGGGAATTGCCCATCCCTTTCACTGATTCGCAACGGCAAGTTGCTGACCGCTCCGGAAGTGGCTGTGGATTACGCAAACTTGTCATGCTTCCCCTTGACCTTCACATCGAGCAGCGTCTCGTGGAAGTTGCCGTCCCTTCGTGATCTCTTCAGCTTCTTGACCTCATCGTCCTCCAGCGGCCTTCCGACCATCTCTTCGAGCTCTTTCCTAGAAATCTTCTCCGCAGCCCTCTGCTCCTTGTTGGTCTTTGGCCTCGGCTTGAAGCGGGCCTGCATGCGGATGCGGAAGGTCGAGTTGAAGTCGATGTTCTCCGAGTCACCACGGACTTCGTTCTTCCCCTCTTCGACTGTGATGAAATTCTCACGCTGGGTCTGTATGGCGAAGGTGCCAGGGTTGTTGGCGACGGGGATGCAGAGGAACGATTCGTCTTGAGAGACGGCCTCGCGTTGGGCCGACAGGACGCCGAATTTGTCGCATGCGAGATACCTGATATGGAAGGTCAGCATACAGTCAACACGACATGCTATATGGAAAGGAGACACTCACTTCCCATGATGCCCCTTGAAGCTAAAGGTCTCACTGCCCGCAACCCTGTGCGCAATCCACACTTGGCGCACGTCGTGCGGTTCCGCCGTCAACGGGTCGTCGTCAACCATGTTTTCGACCTTGCTGGTGAATACGGTGCCATTGGCGTCGCATCCTAGGAAGGTGGCCGGGTCGGTGGGCAGCACAAAAGTGACGGGGCCAGAGATGTCGGAAGCGGCTTCGGCTGTCACCCAGGAATCGTCGTCTTCGGCGGCTGGAGCTGCAGAGCTGCCGGCTTTGGCGAGCTCCTTGCCTGCGGGAGCGCCATCTTCGTTGTCGTCGGCGGCCGGGCGCTTGCGCTTCCTGGGCTTCTTGTCGCCCTTGAAGGAGAGAGGTTTGACCATGGTGGGGAGGTTGGATCTGAGTGAGGAGCTATGATGAAATCCGCGGGGGTCGTTCTGCCGCGAAGAAGGAGCTCGGGCCGCCCAGCCCTGTTCAACCAATAAGGCCCGGCTTGCCCTGAAAAGCAATTCAATTACACACAAGCAAGTGAGGCATCCAAGCTGTAACAAATTCGTCGAAGTCTATCCGAATTTACCCATATGATTGCTCTTGAGTATGCTTTAATCCCAATTCCTGTGTATGCCTAATACCACGCGCCGTGCTAAACTCATTCCAATCATTAAAGAAAGAAATTGAACGGGAGATGTCCAAACTCAAAGTTCCACCCCCTCGTCCTTGGTGACTTGATCAAGCGGTTCGCCCTTTGCACCTGCTTTGTGAGGGAGGTGCCCCATCCGAGGGCTTGTCAAGACTAGTCGAAAGCGCGACCCAGCCTCTGACCACCTCATTCGTCTCCAAAATCTTCCAATCGCCTGTTTTGTCCGTCGCCGCATTTTCACCAGAAGCCTCCGCTTCCTCCATGTCGATCCGGCTTGTGTCAGCTACTTCGAAGCCATTCTCGCGAAGCACCTGGAGAATGGCACGAACGTTAAGCTTCATGTACCGTTCAGGCTCGTCCGTCTTGAGCACCTTCTTTACCACCCAGCGGAAAAGAATACCGAAATCCGACTGCGAAAGATGAGCAGAGCCTACCGGGTAAAAGAACCGTAGCGCCGGCTTTATTTGCTTGGGCGCGTCAGATGAAGGATCCTCCGAAAGCCTGCGCTTGGTCTCCTGGAAGTGATCGGTCCACTTGACAAATGCTTCGCTTAGAATCGCAAGCAGAGCCGTGCCTCCAGGTCCTTCAGGCGCATAGCACGGAAGTGGCTTGTTCGCCAGCCACTTGGTGTTCGGGCTGGTCAACGGTAGGCACCATATGTCCAGGAGGACGACTGGCGAAGAACTAGTGATTTGTTGAACAATCGACGAAGACGTTTCCGGGGTAAACAGAGGGGTATAGCCCTCAATTCGTGAGTCCGGTCGGTAAAAGGTCGACTTGACAAGCTGATGAACGGTTGCCGCACCAAAACTGTGACCCGCCCAGCTTATCGAGCCTGGCCGTTTGACATCCAGCTTTCCTTGAAACATCGAAAGCAGTGTGCTGCTGTCCTTTTTGGCGTCTCGGGACTTATTGAGGTCCAGGTTTTTCATGGCCGCGCCTGCATCCATCTTCAGTACCGCATCATGTATCAGACCAAGCTCCCAAAGCCTAATCTTCAACTGCGAGTCTCTCGCGTCGAAAACCTCTTTACCCGGCTTGTGCGGCACGTTTTGATAGTCTACGATGTTTGCCTCAGCGGTATCTGTGGCGCGAACGTAGGAGATTGGAGCGCTCCCGTCACGGTGGTCTGGAGCAATGACTACCATTCCATGGCTGGAGATGGAGCCACAGATCTGCGAGTATGCGTTCCTCGAGCCCCCAAGTCCATGGCTGAAGATCATGACGGGCCATCTGTTCGACTTGGTCGGCGGTGGTCGTAAACGTGCGTTCCGGCTGACAGGGACGGTTGAATAGTACAGAAACTGGGGGAAGTAGCTGGTCGTTGTCAGCGCTACTACGCAGCCCGGCTACAGGACACGACTTACGCAAAGATCTGGGCGAGGGCGGATCCGGCTCCCAGGAAGCGAGCATATGCGCTCACATAACCTCGTTGGGGCGATGGGATCCACCGGACCGCCCTCTCTTGTGCACCAGGGTCACACGGATAGAACACGCGAAAAGAGACAGTCGATACGCTCGATGCGGGAGGCGGACTGGGCGACTCGAGCTCCGAGACGGGGATTTCTACGTCGAAAGAGCCCACGGCATAGGGGCCGTTGTATTCGGGAAAGCCGGGCACCGGGTTGAGTGTTGACAGCCAGGCCATGGTCACAGCGAGGGAGACAGTGGACAAGACCTGAGGAAGGAAAGACGTGAAGGGAGAAGGGAGAAAGGAGAGGGGGGGGGTTTTTTTTTTTTTTGGCTACGCTCGAGAGGGACACGCGACACAACGGGGAGGCAAAGCCACGAGATGACGTCTGCGCCGGCTTGTACGGGCGTAACGCCGGGGGTATGGAGTTCCGCGAGCCGACATGACCGTAGGGCTGAGCAGAAGCGTCCAGAAACGCCGTTGCTCGGTTTCAGGGTTGCATTTGACAGGAGAAAAGTCCAGCTTTGAAGCGTGGGAGAATGACGTTTGCGGGCGATGTGGCGCGTGGGGAAGGATCATCTCCGATGCGTGGGACGGGAAGGGGCAACCTGCGCAGTGGGAGCCCACGTGCGCAGCCTGCTACCTCCGTACACAGCATGCAGATAACGCCAAAGAATAAATCACACTGGTGTCGCGACGTGACCACCAGAGCCGCGAACGATTGGCCATAGCCACAGGCCTGCGATAAGTGATGATAGCGGTGATCGGCGGGCAGTGCGCACCGCCGTATGATGCGCCTCCCGGTTCGCGCCGTGACAGCGCATGGCCCGCCTCGTCGACACCGCTCTCTCGCGCCAGATGCTAGCATCCCCAGCCTAACCTCCAGTACTCACTCCCAGATTGCTTCCTCTCCCACACTACCTCTGCGCAGCTTCTTTCGCAACCCATCCCCTACCAGCCGCTGCCATGGTTCGCCAACGGGCGCCCTCGTCGGCGTCCACCACCTCGGCCTCCGCCGTGCGCGACCAGGTGCGCTGCTTCGAGTCGAGAGACGCTGCCCAACGCTAACATGACACGCAGGAGCTCGGGAGCATGTACGACTACCTCGCGAAGATCATTCTGCTCGGGCCAAGCGGCTGTGGCAAGTACGCGCCCCTCTGCTTGCAACCTTCAACTCGATGAGCGGTGACCTGACCGTCCTAGGTCTTGTTTGCTCCATCGGTTCGTGAAGAACGAGTGTACGTCCCTGTCACTTCCCCGGTGCGCCGACCACATCTGACGCCGATCCCAGGGCGAGTCTTCTCCTCGCAAACGATTGGTGTCGAATTCGCCTCCAAGATCATAAAGGTCGGAAGCGGTGCGCGCAGGAAACGGATAAAGCTGCAGGTAAAGCTGTCTCGGCTTCCATGGCGTGCGCCAACGCTCACCTTCATAGCTCTGGGACACGGCAGGAACCGAAAGATTCCGCTCCGTTTCGCGATCCTATTACCGCGGCGCCGCTGGCGCCATCCTCGTCTACGACATCGGCTCGTTTGCATCATTCCGAGCCCTTCCCACCTTCCTGAACGACGCCCGTGCCTTGGCCTCCCCGCAACTTACCGTCATCCTTGCTGGGAACAAAAGAGACTTGGAAGATTCCGAGGCGCAATATGAGCCCGAGCCGTCGATACTAGACGAGCCAATACCGACCCCGTCGAGTGTAAATAGCAGGGCGGCTTGGGGATCGTTGTCATCGTCAAGGAGCGCATTCGGGGGACAAAATACTGTTACTGTGGCCCCGGAAGGGCGTGAGGTTTCGACAGAAGTAGCTTCGCGCTGGGCCACGGATGCCTCGGTCCCCGTGTCGGTGGAAGTGTCGGCGCTCTCTGGGGACAACGTTGAGGAGGTCTTCTCTCGCCTGGCCAGAATGATACTGACCAAAATCGAAATCGGAGAAATTGACCCCGATGACCCGCAAAGCGGCATTCAATATGGTGACAGTGGCAGCTGGGGCGGATATTACGACGATGACGGCAGCATCAAGAGCGGTACAACCGACGGCGGAGGAACGCGGAAACGGCGCAAGGGCAAGCGTCGGGGAGGAGCGCTGCTGTCGGGGGTGCAGGAATGGGAGGAGGTGTTCAAGATTTCAAACTCGCGGAGTCGTGGAGGGTGTTGTTGATGATTACTCCTTTCATTTCACGGCGTTGTTTAGAGGCCCAGATGACTCGGGAAAGTCCTGGCGTATGGCTTGTTGGATCCTTAGCGACGATATGACACGATTACAGACTTTCGTATACACGGCTGCCAAATTGTACGACCCCAGCACCCGTTTCCTAATCATAATGTGTAGTCCGTAAACTTCTCACTCTGGAGGGGCTGACTTGTATCGCTAACATGGCATTTATACCGTATTCATCGTACCTCGTGCTAGGCAAGAGGTCGAGCAAAGAGAGAATGGAACCGAGCTAAAGGGTAGCAGCCGGAGCCGGCACCAGAGGCGTAGCTAGCCTAACGCCGTCCTCACCACCAAGATCTAGACGTCAGCCATTCGCTTGTCCCTCGGTCCACGGTTTGCAAAGCTTCACCTCACTTGCTGCACTCCTCACCGCCTCATTCCCTAACCGAGGGTTTCGTGAGTTGATCCCGCTCGCAGGCATCATGAGTCTGCGGAAAGCAAGAGGTTTGAAAGTCTCAGCACTCGCGCGTACACCGATGTACATACATGTCCCACTTGCCACATACGGCGTAAACATTCACTGACGTAGGCCCCTCTCGCTCAGTGGCCAATCGCCCCCACGCAGCCTTGCCGGCAGAGCTGGAGATGATAGGAGCCCCCGGTAAAGCTGGCGAACACGGCACCGCCAAGGCAATTTACGACAAGTTGATGGGCGTTGAACCAGTGGACGGTCAAGCCGCACCCTTGGCACGCTCCACAATTCGGTCACGTCCTTTGCGGGGCCCCGGTTCGCTACCCCATCATTTCTGGGTGGCCCGCCCTTTGCTGCCAGCAACGCTGAGCTTGTTCGCCCCGCGCTGGGCGAATCCGAGCAACATGTCCGCTGTCCGGCTCGTTTCCGCCAAGTTCCCATGACGCCCCCCAGTGCCACCCTCGGTATCTTTCCACCTTTCTGGAGATTGCCCCTTGGTGATTGACCCGACGTGCGGGGAATTTCTCGTCCGCCATGCGATATGAAAGGGGCCAGCAGCACTGTCGCAGCTTTCTCGACACCGCGCCCCTCTCCTCACTCCCGCCCTCTGCTTGACCATGCAGGCTGCCACCCAAGTCGGGCCTCCCGCCATGACCGACATCGAAAAGGACAGAGTCGAGCACATCGACAAAATCGAGACCAATGGATCCGATCTCGACTACAGCGATGACATGGGCTTCACCCCGTCAGAGCAGAGGAAGATCATCCGTCGCATTGACCTGCGCCTGGTGGTGACGGTCGGCGTCATGTACTGCGTGAGCCTGATGGACCGGACGAATTTGTCCGCTGCGAATATTGCCGGGTAGCTTTGCCGAGACCCTCCCCGTGCGCATCCTTGCTTACATACGTCCAGAATGAGCGTCGAATTGGACATGGAGACGGGTTATCGATACGTGAGTCCTATCTCTCCCCCAAGCCCGCATTGACTGATTGGCTCATTCTCGTAGTCTATTGTTACTCTAGTATTCTTCATCACCTACATTATTTTCCAGCCTCCGTCGACGGTCATTGTTCGTAGAATCGGCCCACGCTTGCACCTGTCTGCCATATGTTTTCTGTGGGGAGCCACTATGATTGGTATGGGGTTTTCGAACACTTGGAACACTCTTGGTGGTCTTCGTGCTATCCTGGGTGTGCTTGAAGTAATTTCCCCTCGACAGTTGAAGCATCAAGCACCCTTCTGATCTCTTGCAGGCTGGTTTCTTCCCGAGTGCAGTCTACTTGATGAGCACTTGGTATGTAAGATGTGAGTATACCCCGTACGAACCTGGGGCTTGGAAATAGTCACTGACACCAGAACAGATGAAATGGGTAAAAGATACTCCGTATTTTACATTATTGGCTGTGTAGCCTCGGCCTGCTCTGGTATTCTGGCTTACGGAGTAAGAATCCTCATCTCAGTCCCGGGAAAAACACACAGCTAACTGTGATAGCTTATGCAAATGCACGGCCTAAATGGCGTGAGCGGTTGGAGGTGGATCTTCATCATTGAAGGCATCGTAGGTTTCATGTGACCCTGACTAAGCAATCATGATACTGACGCGTCGAAGCTCACTTGCGCCATTGGCCTTGGGGGTTACTGGCTTCTTGTTAGCTTTCCCGACGGCAAGCACAAGTCGTGGAATTTCCTGGACGAGCGCGAGAAACGTTGGATCATCAGCCGTGTCCAAGCCGACCGTGGTGACGCGAAGATGGAGGCTTTCTCATTCAAGAAGTTCTTCCGCGGCGGCACCGACTGGAAAGTGTGGGGATACGCCCTGATCTTCTTCGGCACGACCACCATCACTTATGCCTTGGCCTATTTCCTGCCCATCATCCTGCGCGTCAACATGGGTTTCAGCATTGCTGCATCTCAGTGCCTCGTCGCCCCACCTTATATCTTTGGAGCTTTGATCATGTTTGGGACTGGATACTTTGGCGACCGCCTGCACCTGAGAGGGCCGATAATCGCCTTCAACATGCTCCTTTGCATCATTGGCCTCCCGATCATGGGCTTTGCGAGCAACTCCGGCGTCCGTTATTTCGGCGTCTTTTTGGTCACTGCGGGTGCCAACGCCAACGTCCCTGCCACGATGAGTTACCAAGCAAACAACATCCGCGGACAGTGGAAGCGTGCCTTCACTAGCGCCTCGCTCGTTGGCTTCGGAGGCATCGGAGGTATTGCGGGAAGCTTGGTGTTCCGGTACGTCTACTCCGTCCATGTCTTTAACCCTACGTGAACCGTACTGATTCCCCATTCCCACAGCACACAAGACGCTCCTCATTACAGGCCTGGCATGTGGGCTTGTATTGCCTGCGCTCTGATGAATCTTCTTCTTGTCTGCATCATTGGCGTGTCTTTCTGGCGCGACAACAAGAAACAGGCTAGGGGAGAGAAGATGATTGAGAGCAATGACGTTAGTTTGTGCCTTTCTATACCATTCTCTGTTCCGGCTCTAACATTTTACAGACTGATCCCGATGACCCGAACTTCCGCTACACCTATTAAGTGGTCTCTGTTGTTGTACTTCGGTGCGGCGAAATGCCTAGAGAGTATTTGTATGTGTCACGAATATAACGAGTCTCCGAAGCATCCTCGTGCCTAAGAATGCGATTGATCATGTTATGTATTAGATACTATGTGTCTTGAGGTTTTGAGGTATCATGCCTGAATGTAAGGCTTCGGCTGTCATTCGCACTCTAACTCCGTTTAGGCCTTATCCCCACGACTTCTGCTTTCTGGCTGACTTGAATCTTATATGCTCGCCCTACCTCTTGCTTGAACATGTTCATTGATAGTCTACCCTCCCTCATTCATTCACTCTATTTCCTTCCTGCTTACTACTCCTGCCGCAGTCACTGGTAGCTTCGCTATTGGCCAGCTTCCACTATTCATACCTGAAGAATCAGCCCACAAACTTCGATAGGTATCCCGTGCAAGCCACTGTGATGCTCCATTGCAGCACCAAAGAGAATGATGATTCGGTGAGTTTGGCAAAGAGCGGGATCTAGGGGCACGGCGCGAACGGAGGAAGAGGCGTGATGGGAGGCGGAGTGGCTGGGTTGGCGTGGTTGGTGATGAGCGAAGGAGCGTTGTGGCGGAGAGGAGGCTGGGCCGGTGAATTACGCGAACGGCGCCGGCGTCGGAGTAGACGGGTGGCAGTTGTGGAATGCATCCCGTATCAACGGCGCCGGGATGCATGAAAGCCATAGACAAAGAGAGAGATGTTCTTATCTCTACATTCCGATGCCGAGTCTCCAGCTCTTTTACAGCGCGACAAAAAAAAAAGTGCGCGCCGTTAACGCCTTGCAATCCTTCTCCCAATGCTTGGAAATCCAAATGGAATCAAAAAACGTCCTTGAAACGCCCGTCTCCGTCCATGATGCGCCACATCCTTTCTTCTTCCTTTCGCCTTTACCGGAACATACGCAAACACGACGCCCGCAAACGATCGGGCTCCTGACTGCACTACTCACGCTCCTATCTTCTCCGCCAGCCTCGTACGATACCGGCTCGCGCAGCCTCCTCTTTCATCGTTATCGGTATCGGGAGTAGTGGTAAATGTCATATCAATCACGTCGCGAAACGATTCCTCGGCATTTGCGTCACCGGTTGCATCTACGCACGCTGGCGTCCTCGAGATGTGGCTGGGCTTGTAGTTCTTGCGCATGTCGGAGAGCGTGCGCAGGGTGTCCGCGAAGGCTTGGATGGAGGAAGACGACGATGGCAGGGTTGTCGTCCATGCTGTAAGGTGGTGTGATGTCAGAGATTTGCGGAATTGACATATGATCTGCGATCTCTCTTTTTCTGTAGGGGTAATGTGGAGGATGATGATGAAATCGAGAAAGGGTGGGGGGAAGGAATAATGGAATGCCTTTTCCCCCCTCCCAATCTCGGAGCTCGGAGCTGCCTTTTCCTCTTCTTTGGCTTTACGGGGAAAGAAAAGAGAAGGAGACGGAAAAGAGGGGAGGAAAAAAAATAGCACCCATGCTTACCAAAATCAAATCCATCGACAGCGGCCTCGCCCAGCGGCCGCATGTCCGGACCCTTCGGGTTGCCCTGTCCGAACAGGCTCCACAGCATGATGGCAGCACGACGCGCATCCGCCGCGTCAACGAAGGAGAGGGTGCTGTTGCTACCGCGAGGACCGCCACCGCCGATGCTGAGGAAGACCTTCTTGCCGCGCGTCTGGCACGTCTGCACCTGGTGGCCGAGCTCCGGACACCACGCCAGCCCGGGCGCGAACCGGTCGTCGTCGGCGTGCTTGGTGGTGCAGCCGGCGGCGCCGAAGTCGACGATAGGGAAGCCGTTGGTGGCTTTGAAACCATGGACGTGGCCGAGGAGGATGGTGGAGATGGAGTCGTCCGAGCACAGCTGAGCGAGCGAAGGATCCTCGGGAGATGATGGGTTCGTGCCATAGTAGATTGCCAGGCCGGCTGAGGGAGATGGCGATGGCGTGACGGGCTGCTGTGGCACTTCTAGGTCTGCTGGGTTGCCGTTCAGAGGCTTTTGCGGCGAGTTGTCGTGATTTGGTATGCTGCTCGGGGTTGGTAGGGCTGAAGAGTAGTACGAAGGCGGCTCGAGGGGCGGCGGCATAGCAGGGGCCGGGGCGCCACCATGGCCTGGATGGATACTGCCCAGGATGGGACTTGCGTGTGAAGAGACGGCAAATGGAAAAACCAAAAGCGGTAGTATTGATCCTAACATGATGACTGTTGCAGGGGCCAAAGCAGCAGACGGGGCGGGTAGGAAACGAAGTAGGAGACGAGATGAGAGGCGAAGAAGAGCGGCGAGGTCCAAGTTAAGACGAGAGCCGCGGCGACGATCCGGAGGATTGCGGGCAGGCAGCAAAGCAGAGATCTCCCATCCACCACGCCGGTTGCAATGCTTCTGCTTACGGGTTTCAGTTGACTTGGCGCGAATCAGGGTACAGTGAAGCGGTGGGAACGGGCCTATTGCAGGCCTGCGGCTACTGCGGGGACTAAAAGTAAGCGAGTCGGGAGCAGCGTTGGGCCAGTGACTTTAGTCGTGCTCGAGAGCGCAGCACAATGAGCCTCGCATCCGCATCCGCATCCGGGCCCTCCACCCTCCCACCTCACGCCGCAAATTCCAGCTGCCACACGTCGCCCAGTCGCTCGTTTGTCTCTGCCAGGCCACCGTGGACGATGATAGCTGCAGGCTTGTCGGCATCCTGAACGGTTGCGGCAAACCAGCCGCGGGCGGGGGGCTGCTCCTTTGCCGATGAAGCCGAGATGGATGCGCCACCAACCGTGTCGGCCTTGGCCCATTTCCCCGATTCGATGTCAAACACCCACACATCCTGCAGCATCTTGCCTGCTCCCTGATGCCCCAGTGCGCTTGGGTCTCGCTCGCCGAAGAGCGTGACCAGCGAGGCCCGACCCATGACGTGGACGTATAGTAGCGCGCTCACGCTCCGCGCCTCTGGCCCCTCCTGGCCATCGGGCGTGTACCTGATCGAGGACCAGCTGTTGCTGGTGGGGTCGTAGACGTCGAGACTGCCGCCCTGCTCGATGGTGCCGTCGAAGCCGTTCATCCTGTACAATCTACCCTGGGCATAGGCGATGGATGCGCCTCCGCGGGGTGGATCCGGCGCAGTAGCCAGCTCCGCCCACTCTTTCGTGGCTAAGTCGAACGACCACAGGTCCGCCAAGCGGCCCTTCTCGGGGCAGCCAGCATGGAGGAAAATATTGTTTTGGCCGTCACTGGCTAGACAGTGGTAGCTGCGAGCTGGCGGATAGGGGGCGCTTGTGCTGAACGGAGCAACCGTGGACCACTTGGAGGTATTGCGATCGTATGCCCACAATGAACCCCTTTCCTCAATGGGAGCCATGGCCTCGCCGCCGCGGCCGGAGAAAAGGTAGACGACATTGTCCAGCAAAGTCGACGCCGATCCGACTCGCGGCGAGGGAGAGCTGAGGTCGGCCTTCACGGTTGATGCTACATGCTTGTCAGTAGCCTTTTCCAAATTTACGCCGGGCAAAGTGCGATTGGCTCGTGCTAGGTGGGTCTACAGAGTAGGGCGCACGGATCCATCCACTCACCATTGCTGCCGTCCAGCTGAACGAGATGGACATGATTGTCGACGGGCAATCTGGGCTGGATTTCTCCGCCGAAAAGGAATAGTCGATTGCCGAAAGAGGCAATCACCTGGGAGGAGCGGCGGAGGGCTTCGGCGTGGTAGATGCGCTTCCAAGAGCCTGTCACATTGGATGGCGCCATAGTTGCTGTCTCGTTGAATGGTGCTGAGAGATGTGTGGTCTGGTCAAGATCAAAGCCGGATGACGGACGGGATCTTATACCGTGCTCTCCAGGCCCAGGCGTGGTAGCACCAAACGCTGTAGGGCCTTGGCCAAGGTCAATTCACGTGGAAAGGTGCAAAAGCCGAGCAAGAACGGTCAAGCTGTGGTGAGAATCGGGAAAGGTTGATGCAGAGCTGGACTGTGGTTGGATGAAGGCAGATGCGCGCAGGGTCCGATGCGGCGTGACGTGACGCAGATTCGTCAGGCCGGCCGCAACACCGGGAAAACCCTACGGGGAAAACCTACAACTCTCCCTCTCTCTCGCCGGTGCCGGTGTCGGTGTCGGTCTCCAATCACATCGACGCATTGCAGTCAGGGTCAAAATGCAATGCTTCTACTACAGAGCATTATTTATTTTTGTGTCAACACCTCATCACTCTTCCCAAAGTGGGAATCGCAGAGCGGGACTCGCCAAATTTTGGCGGAAGCGTACGGTACGCCCTCGGCACTGTCCACATCGTCCTGCGCGCTGGAACTTTTCGGACGCGTTACGCGCAGTCTGGGCCTCCTACTGTGTAGGCATGAGGTACCCACCCGGCACGCTTCTCGAAGCGCCTCGGGCCGCATTCTAAGGTGCGGGCGGCGGGTGACGTGAGTGGTGGGAGCTCTGGGTGCTACACGATTGCTGTTGCAGATTATCGGAACGAAAAGGGCTTAGCTCGCGTGCTCGGAGCTGCTCGAGGGGTGATTTCGACGGCCCTGCCAATAAGTAGCCCTGCCGAGAATTGGCTGTCGCGGTCGCGCCCGTCTCGCGTTCGTGACGCGTGCCCGAGCCGAGTGCAAACGGCGACTTTTGAAAGTCGTGAAAGCGGGAGCGGGAGCGGGAGCGCGTTCGAAGACGGCTGGTTTGCGCACGTCAAAGGCGGGCGAGTCAGGGCCAGAGCGCCGCACGTGATGGCCGGCGCGTTCGTCGCGTCTTGACCGAGCGTGTCTCTTTGTCGCAACGCCAACACGAGGGAGCGAACACGCCCAGCCACGCCCAATGGAGCGGGACTCTGGAAGCCAAAGCCCTTTTGGTGTGCGCAGCCTTAACCATGACCAGAAACTGCCCCAGCACCGCCACGTCAAGTCCAACGAGACGTGCATCGACCCGTTGGACAAAGACCCCAAGCGCCGATGCAACTGCTTGAACCATCGTCATCGCTACCGCCGCCCGTCGCCGGTGCGCATCAAGTACGAGGCCCCATCCGCCATCTCCAGGATGTACGGCCGCAAGAAGGATGAAGAGGGCTTCTGGAGAGAGGACGGCTGGCACTACTCGCCCACCACGCCCTCCGGCTCCCGTCGACTCTCATCCGGAAATCTGCCATCCACAACACCCGCCGGCCGTCCGCTGTGGTCCAACCGGTCTGCGCGCTCCACCACCCCGAACGGGCCCCCACCTTCTTCACGCCAGCTTTTCGGCGGCTCACGCCAGCACCGCGGCACCCCCTCCCGCAACACTCCCTCTCCAAACTACCGCTTCGGCCGCCCCAGCCCCTCCCCTTCGCAGCAGAAGGGCAGGACAATGTCTGCCTTCGCCTTCAGCTCCAGAGGCCGCGGAAGGAGCTATATCCCCACCAGGTCGCAGTCCGCCCGCAGCTACTACTCCGACGCTCCCTCGGACGTGCCCTCCGATGCCCTTGCGAGCAGCCCTCCGCCTGGAACCGACCCTTTCTACGACGACCGCGGCTATTTCGACCAGCAACACTACCACGATCACCACTACCACGACGAAAATGACCACGAGCGAATGGACGACGACTACAAACAGGGCTATGGCTTGCCTGAGGCTGAGGAGATGGACGAGGACCAGGAAGATGAGGACGATACTATGATTGACAACTTCGGGACCAAGCCTGCATCGCGCAAGTCCAGCAGGCCCGCTTCTCCTCAAAAATTCAGCGTCAAGGGCTCGGCGGGGGGATCGCCCTCCAATAGGTCCAGGGCTTCGACCATGCGTAGCCCCGTGCGCCCTCCGCCACTGGGCAAGTCTGGGGCCCAATACGATATTGGAAGCATTGCAAAGAGCTTTGCTGCCGCTGCAGCTGCTCGTCCGGTGACTCATTTGCAAGAGCCGGATGAGCTCGTCCGGGAAACGGAGCGCGTTCTCTACGCCCTCGGTGAAGGCGACGCAACCGAGGAGGCTCTGTCGGTGGCCGTAAAGGAGCTGTGCAACCTTTGGAACGACCCGCACAAGCCCATTCCCGATGTCATTGGACCTGCGGATGACGACTCGCCTTTGGCAAAGGCCGATTTCATCGCCAGCCTGCTTCTGCCGATCCACCACCCTCCCGCATTCGAACCGGAGAAGCAGAACTTCTCGCTGTCCAGGCGCGGTCAGCTTTCTGCGTTCAGCCAGTCGTTCGCACGTCAATATGCCACCGGGCAGACGCCTCTTCCCAAAGTCCTGGTGGACTGGCTGAACGCACGTCACGACCCTAGCGCTGCTGAGTTCGACCATCTTCAGCGGATGGCCGGGAGCTATTCTGCTGCTCCTGGCTTCTGGGATGTCGTTTTCTCCTGCGTCATGAGGGGCAGCTTCAATGATGCGATTCACTTCCTGAGGGAAGGCAACTTCGCCGCCGCCGACTCTGCCATGGAAGACGGATACGACAGACCTGGCTATGCTGGTCTCGAGCTCGTCAATGTGGAGAAGGCGATTGCGCAAGCCATCGATGTGCTGCAGATTTGTCCAGCTTACACCCACGACGATTGGGACGTGAAAGGCATGGACTGGGGTTTGTACAGAAGGACCGTTAACGATGCGCTCGAGGACCTCAAGCTCTTCGCTGAAGGTGAACGTGCTTTCGTCGATGACGAATTTAGCTTGAGCGCACAGGATGACGGTGCTTACAACTTCAGTACTGCAAGCCGCAGAGCTGAGAGCAGAGTGCCGTACACCGTCTACGAGAACCTGCAAATCCTGTACAGCCTTTTGCTCGGCAACGAAGAAGAAATCCTCGGCGCCGCCTTCGACTGGCTAGAGGCAACCGTTTGTCTCACCGCCTGGTGGGATGGAGAGGATGAGGAACAGCTCCTACGGTCGACAAAGCGCTCCAAGCACAGTAGGGTCGCGGATGTCACTCCTGGACGTGCTTATCGCAAGAGATTTGCCTACGCTCTCGCCAGGGTGATGGCAGAAGAAGACCCTGGCCTTTCGATCAACAGCAACAATTCAGTCGAGATTGCTCTTGCCTGCGTCATGGAGGAAAACATGGACGGCCTCATCCCCATCATGCGTGGATGGTCTTTGACCATCACGGCCGCAATTATTGAGATTGCAAGTGCTGGTGGCTGGCTCGGAAAGTCTGCCTCAAGAAACCTGCTGAGAGGATTCGATCAAAGTGACCTCATGGTCCTAAGTTACGGGCAAGGCGACAAGCCTGGTTACGACAAGGATGAAATTCTTCAGCAGTACGCTGAGATCCTGTTTAGCAAGCCCAAGATCCAAAATGCCGAGGGCTGGGAATTGGCTATCCAAGTCTTGGGTCGTCTCGACAACGCTGAAGCCGCGAAGAACAAGATTAGCGAGCTCCTCGATCGACTCCCCTTGAGCTCGGCAGAGCGTGTTGACAAGATCCTCAGCGTCTGCAATAACCTCGGACTCGTTGAGCATGCTAACATGATCGCCGAGCGCTATGCGGCTTCCTTGGCCGAAAACTCGTACAACTATGGTTCGGCCCTGTTCTATTACGCTCGCGCGCACAATTCCAAGAAGATCAGGGATGTCCTTGATCTACTCATCTCTCTCTGTCTCATCCACTCCACCGCGTATCCGGCGCAGTCAAATCTCGACGAGCGTCTCAAGGCACTCATCAATACTCCTAAGCAGACTCTGTCTCATCTCGCTCGGTCCGACCTGCAAGCTGCTCAGATGCTGTCCATGTATCTTAGCGGTTACGCAACCCTGCGGAAGTTCTATGATTTGCGTGATGAGGAAGTCAACCTGCCGGAAGGCAAAAGGCCTACCCACCGCCCCCTTGAGAGGAGAAGACTCGCTGCCCAGGCTTTAATTGCCGTTGTCAGCAGTGCGGCTGACAGCATTCGCGGCGGACTCTA
Organism: Diplodia mutila; assembly: GCA_022560015.1. Taxonomy (NCBI): domain Eukaryota; kingdom Fungi; phylum Ascomycota; class Dothideomycetes; order Botryosphaeriales; family Botryosphaeriaceae; genus Diplodia; species Diplodia mutila. The sequence continues at coordinate 27,078 of JAFISB010000033.1, read as the reverse complement.
CGATCCCGACATTGATTCGGCTGTCCAGGTTGACGGACTTCTGACTTTGCTCGGCGAGTCGCTGCCTTTCGTGGCTCGTAAGTTACACAACGAACGTCTGCAAACAACAGCCACTAATAGTTCCACAGATCCCAAGCGCCTTCTCTCATCATCAGATCTCTCCACGCTTATGCGTGCCGCCGAGGACCTCCAGACGGCTCCATCGCTGGTCTACGCTCAGTGCGAGGAGCATCTTCAAGCAGCATTAGCACATGCCCACGGTACAGGCTCATCTAACATGGAGCCGCCGCGCTCGCTCAAGAAATCGGTCTCCAACCTGACGGCCAGCTCGTATAGCCTGGTGGGCAGCTCTGTGTTTCCGTCAACCGAGGGTAGCGGCGTCCTCGTGGATGGGGAAAGCGGCACGCTCAACAAAGATGCAAAGCGGGGCTGGGACTGGCGGAGGGGTCTATCTCATGGGGCGAAGGGCAAGGACGTGTGTGATTTCTTGAGGGCGCAGGCTGCGCAGGAATTGGCGCGCGCTTGGGCGGAGGAGAATTGAGGGTGGAACTGATTGGGTAAAAAGAAAACAGTTGTTGGTGTGCTTTCAGATGGAGTATCCGCAGATACCAAGAGTGCTTGAGGGAGGTGGTATACCATGCATTGGCTAATCGTGCTGATTCGGTGGGCGCAGACGCGGGTGGGCGTCAAGGTGCTTCCAAGGTCGATCCTTTTTTTCTTCTTCGAAAAGCATCCCGTAGTTGAATTGGCATTCCCCTACTTACTATGAGAGCTATCCTCCCGTTTTGGCTTTCGTCGTTGCTGTCACTGATGTGAAGTGTGGATGTAGAAGGCGCGCGTGGACGGTGAGTGCGAGTGCTCTTTCCTCAACTGCACGCAGCCTACCTCCGCGCTTGGCTGTTTTCCTTGTGACCTCCTCTCCAGTCATTTTCTCCCTTTCATCCATCTCACACTCATCACCTCTCCCTCGACTAAGCCAGCCAGCATGTTATCCGAAAAGAGTCTCCCCGGCGTGCCTGACAAGTGCACCACGCGCCGAAGCTAGACTCAATAAGCCTGCTTTCCTGCTTACTGTGAGCATTCTGCTAAAGCTTTCAAAGGCGCTATTTAAGTCCCTTGTGGGAATTGATCCATCGAGATACCCACCTGTTGTCGATCTTCCACGTTCACGAGAGTGTCCTGAAATCGTCTTGCTTTGGGCATTGGGTGAGGGACAATTCACCTGGAGAAAACAGCAGGCGCAGCAAGACGTTGGCGTGCAACATCGTAACGCTCACCATGTCGTCGAGTACCTGTACACTGGAGAGTACAGTCCTACGGTGCACGATGTCGAGCTCATGCAGCCCGAAGCACAAGACGTCGAGGCGAACAGGCAGCTCGATCTGTACGAATTTGTGGAAGGCGAAGGAATAGAGTACGTCAACAGCCCCACGTGAAAGAATATGTCATGATTAACATCGACCGTAGTGATGAGCAGCAACTGCTGAGCCTGGTCGCAAGCAAGATGATTGCCTGCCAGGTGCCGCCCGGTATCTTGGTCAAACCCTTCCTCCGAGCCTGGAAGGACACAGGTGATGGATGGTTCTCAAAGGGGGCTAAGAAGCACCGCAATGAGCTTCTCGCTTCAGATGAGGTCAGAAAAACCATCTTCGAAGGAGGCTCCGCTGCACAAGAAGTTTTGGATCTCTTAGCCCCATCATGCCAGTCTGACCATGAAGGAGGGAAGCCACTAAAGAGGGAGGCCGAATCCGACAATAGCCGTCCCTCCAAAGTATTGAAGCGCGACGATTCCGCGGTCTAGGAGGACTTATCGGAAGAGAGTATTCATGGTTTCTCTGCTTCAGAGCAGAGAGTTACATTTCCTTGTCAGTCGTGGCTTTCGGGATTGAGAACTTGCTATCTTGTTTGTTCGGGGTTGCAACTGCATAGCTCACTAAGAAGTTGAGGGAAAGAAGCAGCATGACTAGACTGCTCATTACGCTTCAAGCGGCTTCCTCCAGCAAATTCAGCTTCAGATATCAAATAATACCGTTTGTACTATTTGTGATCAGCTTAATTGTGTGTCCCATGTGCAGCGTGCAAGATGTCAGATTGACCCAGCGTTTATGCTCGATGAAGGATCAAGCCATTACATTCGAGTATTCCTTACTTCACAAGCCTAACACTGACCAAACCCATTTCCAATGGATGTTCGGAGCAACATCCTACAGAGATGCTCTCCATTGTTTACCCCGCGCACAACACTGCAACTTAGACCGCTTCAGTGGCGAGCCCACCAAAAAGCATGTCCATCAGTGGCAAGTTGAACCCAAACGATATGTTACGAGGGTTCCTCTCCGATGATCAACCAACGCGTGCACGCGGCATGTTGTTGTTTGTCGTCGTCGTTCCCGCTCCGCTCGCTTACTGCACCGCTTTGTTTTCCCACCACTCTCTTTTTTTTTGCAAATTTCCACCTCAGCCCTACGGGTGGAGATATTGTGCTGCGCTTCGGCCAACAACGCACGAACACACTTTCTTTGGTCCCGTGCGCGCTCGCTTTGGCGATTGACACTACGACCACCCGACCGACGCACATACACCAATCAAGCCGATAATCATCCCCACTCACCGCACATCCGACCGACAGTCCGGTCGGAAAAAGAGACCATTGATCACGCGCGCCACGCACCATTTCCGGACCATCGAACGAGCGACGACAGCGGGAGGATTTTGCTAGCATCCTCGTGTGCATCTCCTAGTGTTTGTTTATCTGTTTGTTGCCGCTGCTGGTTGTTGGTTGGGAAGGGTTGTTATTAGTTCACCGGCCGGCGGTTAAGTTTCCTAGTGTGCATCCCTCCAACCTGTCACGAGGTCATCAGTCGGTAACGGTGAACCACCATGTCAGATCGAGAGATGGAAGGGAACGCCTGATGAGTGTGGACGGACGCTAAGCATCAGTAGTGAGTGTTTGGGGCACGCCGGTGGGGATTGGCGAGGCGTTCTTGATCGCGTGGGAGAAGCTCGGGCCATGTGGCGGTAATGGTGGTCGACTGCAGAGGTTGATGGTGTCATGGGCTTGGATCTTTGTGATGCTGATGGTGAATTCGTGAGAAAATTGACAGGCTTTCAATGAGATGAAAGCATTGAGCGAGGGTATGCGGTCTGTGACTGGATATTCGTTATGTGGAAAGCAATTGAAGTGAAGGACGCAAGTGAGAGCCGGAGCAAACGGCCAGGGGATGAGCATCCACTCCGTCCGGCCCCGAGACGGACTGATGTCGCGGCTCGGTTTCCATGTCCAACGAAAAGTAAACAGACGCGGCACGGAGAAAGCATCCTACGCCACCATGCGGGAAAGGCCTCGACCTCGACCTCGCCGCAATACCCACCCGGGAATTGGCGAGATGCATCTCGAACCGAGCGACGTGCACGAATGAAGTGAACATTCTACAGTTTTTCCGTTTCACCTACAGTCACGCCACTGCGAGGGCGGCGAAAGGACTTCCAACCAACATGTTGGCGTCACAAGTAAAGCATATCAGTGTTGAGGAGATGGGACATCAAGGATTGAGTGAGGGAAGGATTGTGGTTCCTAAGGCGTGCGAGTCAACGATCGACACCGTTATTCTGAAGCACAGCGAATGTCGAAGATGTCAAATCCATAGTGCGTCCGGGGCAGTGAGGCGAACAGGGACCATTTCTGTGGGACCACATACGAGGCGAGGCGCAATCTGATATGCGACACTCAGATACAGATGAAGGGTCCTGCCGCCTTTGGGACAAGCGACGAGGATGGGAGTGGTAGCACATTAAACGCTATCCATCCGGATGGAGGGCTTAACTCCGTCTGCACGCACAGGCCTGGAGTCAGTGCGTTCCGGTTTCCAGGCCCGGTCCACTCCGGCGGCGTGGGAGCAAGGGGAGGCTGGTGGCCGGCAAGGTTGGGAAATTTCGGGGAAGATATGGGCGAGTGCCCGTCCGGCGCCGGGTGAACCTGTCGATAGACAATTGATGATAGAGCTAGAGAGCTCAGAAAAGACGGAAACTAGACCGTTCAAGACGAGTCTAACGTCATGAGTCGAGGTGCGACGAGGCGGTCTCTTTCTCACCTCTTTGCCGCCAGGGGAGCGGGCTCCGGGAGTCCAAATCTTTTTAGTCACCTCAACTCCGAACTCTCGCCTTCGAAGGTGCGGTCAAAGCGCAGATTCCGGAATCCGCGAAGCGCTGGCGTAGCGAGCGTCGGTTTCATCAAAGCGCAAAGCTTCTGGAAGGCCTCGCATCTGGGACGCCTAGCTCGCCAGGCATTGAGGGAGACCTTGTTTAGAGACGAAGGGCAGGTTGCCCAAGCGGCACGGGACGCGCATAAATTTTGATGGTGCGGCGGTGAGAGAAATCCGGAGGCTTGTTGGACACGTAGTTTTGTTTTCGACCGTTGAGCGACGCGCACAGGCTGTTGGCCATCATGCGTGGGATCCGAAGGAGCGGTCGGCCGCAGAGTGGGCCTGGCGAGGCGCTTTGGCGCGCTGTCGACATCGTGATCCTCCAAAGACCCACGATATGCGAGATCACCACGCTCAGACTGTGACTCGTTCGCGACGGATGGCGGTGCGCTCGCTCGCTTGTTGGAGATGCGAGACACAGCTAGCGGGCGGTGAGGCGCACATCCGTGCATCACGGCCACAGGACTGGGGCAAGGTCGAGCATTGCGAGGCTGGGAGGGAAGGAGATGCTGCTGGATTGAGCGTCGCGGATCCCCGGAAGCACCCTGTCAGACGAGGTTGGCAGCGCACTGATTTGAATTGCGGAAACAAGGCAAAAGGGGCCGGCGCGGAGGGAGGCGTTCAACGGTCTTGTATGCCTCGTACCGGTGTGCTCTGGGCGGCAGCGGTCACGGCGACGGAAGCGACGGCCTCGTGTGCGCAACGGCTCCGGCTGCATTGAGGCCACCGGACTGCGTCACTCTGCCTCGCTCTCACGGCGCGTATTGTACGCGTATTTTGTGTCGCAGAAGCCGGTCGTCATCGGACCGCAGGGTGGTGGGCAGGCGTGCGGTGAGCGGGTTGGGCGCGCAATTGGACAGGGACGGGCGGGCGACAAGAGACGGTGAAACTGGACGGGGGTGACGGGCGCTGAAGCGAGCGAGCGATCGGCCAGTGCGGCTTGGCGCGCACTTGTGGGGGGCGTCCGGCGAGGCTGCGCCTGGCTTAGCGCCGCTCCTCCCGCCGCTCCGAGCAGGGAAGAATCCACGCCTAGGGATCCGCTAGGTGCAGGCGATGCGCTGTCCTCTGCGCATCACCAGCATGCGTGAAAAATTTTGGCGGCCATCATCTCCGTGTCAGTCCCTATCGTGCTGCGTTTCGCGCTGATTTTGCGGCAGCGGTGAGCGCTGCTCACAGGTCCGCCGCCCATTTAATGCGGTGCTGTGCCCAATGTCGACCTGCAGAACCCAGATCCCTTTTCGTGCAAGCTGCAGCGGCCGTGAAACTAGCTAGCCACACCCCCCCCCCCCAGTCCAGCAGAGCCCCCCGACAGACTGAGCCACAGATCAACCCTTGTCCTTCCATTATCTCCCAGGGTGCCACTAGCCGAGCCGAGTCACACATAATCTTGAGTCAGCCTCGAAGCACCTGATATCGCGTTCCCGTGTCTCGTCCGTGCGACGCGTCCAATCACGTCCCCCACGCATCAGTGCGCCGCTTGCCACGGGCCATATAGCTGTATACGCCCGTGCTGAGGCCGCGTCCGAAGCCTTCCTTCCGGAACCACTCCCCTTTCCACCGCGCCGAGGTGCTGCCTAGGTCCACCGATCGCCGTCAGCCCTGTATCTGCCCAGTGCTGCCTGTCGCTCCATCTATAAAGGCGCCTGGCCCACCCGTCTCTAGTCCGCTTCCACCTCTGCGGATCCACGACGAGACCTTCGAGAAGCCCGACCTCCACACAGCCGAAACCATGTTCAGCTCCAGACGACGCACCGCCAGCGTGTCCCAGGGCCGCGTGGGCAAGGAGTCCAGCAGCAAGCGGAAGATGTCCGTCAGCCACACTCCCTCCATGGCCCGCCGGATGGAGGATGTCAAGTCGACCCCTTCGAGTGGCACCAACAGCCCGTAAGTCATCACCGCTCGCGCGTTGCATCTGCCCGCCGCTAACCCACCCCGTCCAGTGCCATGACCTCCGCCATCATCACCCTCTGCATCGGTCGGGACCAGCGCCTGTTCGCCGCCCACGAGGATGTTCTCTGTCACTCGCCCTACTTCCAGGCTGTCTGCAAGGGCCAGTTCTTCAACTCCACTGCCAGGCGGATCGACCTTCCCGACGAGGAGCCCGAGGTCTTCTCGTCCGTGCTGGAGTACCTGTACAAGGGCGACTACTACCCCCGCCTGGAGCACGACAAGAAGAGGAACAGCTGGCGCCTCGAGGCCTCCAGCGGAGGCGAGACCACCGTCTACGTCAATGGCATGGGCATGATCCTGAAGGACACCGTGCTCTACTGCACTGCCGAGAAGTACGGTCTGGACGAGCTCAAGCGCCTTGCCCTTCGCAAGCAGGGTCTGCAGTCTGGCATCCAGTGCAGCACCATCCTGGCTTCGGCTCGCTACGCCTACGCCAACACACCCGACAGCGACAGCAAGCTCCGTGCCCACTACCTCGCTCTCATCATCCGCTCCCGCCACACCTTCAAGCGCAGCGGAACCATGCAGAACGAGATGGAGCACGGCGGAAAGCTCTTCTTCGACCTGTTCGTGGCCATGTGCAACCACATGGACGACGTCCAGGGCATGAAAGGCCGTCACTAAGCCTCCCTACGCCACACTCGACTCATCTCTCGGCTCGTTTGCTCTTCGCCTCGTCTACCCTCTTCCCTCGAAACCCTATCGGATTTTAATCACGATCTCCTTTCAACCTCGTTCGTCTTTGCAGCCATCTTACCTTCGCTTCTTGTATACCAACCTTTGATCTGCTTTGAGTTGTCTTTCCAGCACAGGCGTCCTCGTTTCCGGGTTCTTTGCGCGATACCAGCGATACCCCAAAACTTCAAAACCCCTGTACTATTATTATTATCTTTTTGGTTTTTCGTTTTCCGCTTTCGGTTTTTGTTTTACGCACGATACCTTTCTCCCGCGGATAAAATTGTTATACCCCGTCTGCCCGCTGCATCTTTACGAAGCTGCGGTGGGTCAAGAGCTGCTGATTGCTTTACAACAATTGTTTGGAGGTCATCTCATGTTTTTGGTTCTGGTTATGCAAAAACGGCTCGGGTCTGGTCCATTGTTTTCGTCTTGCTTTCTGTCTTCTCATACCCTCTTCCTGCATCGAGAAATATACCTGCATGGCGCGTGTTTATCATCTTGGTTTGGGCTGTTCCTTTTTCTTTGCGTGGTTGTGAAAGAAAACAGGACAACAGCGGGCAATATCTCCCTACAGGAAGGGATGGAAATGGGACGGAAACAGATTGGGTTCTTTGCTCGGGTTTTGCGGATGGCTTTTTCCAAGCACTGGCTGCTTTTGGACGATGGTTATGATTTTCATTTGTTTTTGGCAACGTTAATGGCACTTTTCAAAATTCAACGACTTCGCTCATAAATTTGGTGTTCTTCATCGCGACAGTGATTGTGATGTACAAATGCAACGGAGAGAGTAACGAGCATCCGTGGGACAAGTCCTCCCTCAATCTTCCCATCTCTCGCCCGAGGGAACAGCGACGACATGTCAAGCAACCACAGCCATGGGGCGGTGGAGGAAAAACAGCAAGGGACAGGAAGCACAGGCGAGCCGTCGGGCAAGCCTCGATGCAACTCAACCGATTCGGCAAGAAGGTTTCCCGCGAGAGCATCCTCGTAAATTGAACCCCCAACGGCTTAGCCGCCCTCGTTCGCCCCCAAGAGCACAGCCATGATACTGATCCGATACCCGCACCCACACGGCCCAGCGGGCACAGTCGCAGCGAATGCGTGACGGGGGGCCAAGGTCCGGGGTGTGGCTTGCAAATCCACATAATCCCTCATCCCCGGCCGGCCATCACATAACCGTGCGGGCTTGGTCTCTGCTTCTTTTTCGCCATGCGCTTTCCCATGCTCATCCTTCAGGCTTCGACCGCCGCGCGGCCAGCGGGTGAGAAGCGCCTCGCTTCTTCCTGCTTTTTCGCCAGCGAAGCAGGCAGGCTGCCGTTTGGACACGCACGTACAATAGATGATAACCGCCAGCCACCACCATCATCATCAACCCCCAGCACGGGAACACGAGAAAGTCAAAAGCTGTGACTCATACCCGGAGCGGACGATGATATCCCTGCCGTGTGCCCAAAGCCAAGCAAGCAGAACCAGACGGCCGGTTAGCTCCAACGCTCACAGTTGCCCGACCCTAGCGTACCAGAATGGAAGTTGCGCGAAGATTAGGCGAGACCGAGAGAGAAAGAGTGGCGGCCACCACTTCATTATTATTTGATCCTTCCGTTTCCTGTTTCCTTTTGCCGCGGGAGCTTCGGTTTGGCTTCCGGCGCACGCCGGCGAGGTTTGCATCCATTACTCGCAACGAACCGCTGCAGGTTCCGTCCGAATCGACCATCCCGGTTCGTCGGGCTTTCCTTTTTGTCGGGCACGAGGGTGTGTGGGTGTTCATCAGCAGCCTCCCCCCCGGCTCTTCTGTTTGGCTGAAACGGAAAGTGATTGGAACGAACTTTGGCGTGCCGTGTCGGCGGCGCGTGTGGCTTGACTACCTTCGGGTATCGACCCGCTCCTTTGGGCTCCCAATCTTTTGCCCTTCGCTGTTTTACTCCAAGGCGTGGAAGGCGCATCATCGCTTCACATGCGCAACGTGTCTACCGTTCTCGGCTGAGTGAGAGTAGTCGTCAGAAAATGTCCACGTAGATCACCGTCGCCTCACTTCCTCCAAGTTCAAGGCTCCCCGTTGCCACCACCGCGACCAACACCACCGCCGTCGCGGAAGCCATGTCAACGACCCACGCTAAAGGACCGGCACTACTTTCGCGCGCGCACGCCCCTCCCTTTCATTTGCATAACTCGTGTGGGTGTGGGTGTGGGCGTGGGTGTGCTGGTACCTTTTTCGTTTTCGTCCGTGCCACGCTGGCCAGAAAATAAAAAATAGGAATAAAGGGACCGACCGGCCGACGGCGTCATGCACGATGCGGGAGTACCCCGAGACTAACTGCCATTACATTCATTTTTATTTTTATTTTTTTTGTTTCACTACTGTTCAAGGCCAGCCCAAGAAAACCATCTTCGAGAAGAGTTCAGATCGGGAGAAGATCGAGAAGACAGCCAGTCGGCGAGTTTCATTCGTTTCGTGCACATGCCAGGTGGCAAGGAAGGAAGCCATCGGAGAAGGGGGAAAAGGGGAAGAACGGTGGTGAAACATGCGATGGCGATGTGACGGAAGACAAGGCCAGAATGCCGGTGGTGATAGTGGCGTTTTGAGTGTTCGGCAAGGCATCCATCACCGTCCGAGCGTCCACGCGAGAGAAGGAAAGAGGGTGTGGTGGTACCTTTTCCCTTATTTTTTTTTTTTTCGAGGTGACGGTTTTAGCGGGTGGCCCTGCATAATCGCTCCACACACCCTTGTTTCCTTTTGATTCCTCTCATCTTCTGGAACGTCAGACAAGATTGTGATGGACCCTCCCTTCACGGCGTCCCTTTATCGCCGCCGCTTCTTCCGACTGGCTCGGGGAAGCACGGGATCGGCCACATCGCAACAAATGTTGGGTTGGGCGGAGACGTCATTGGAAGACTGGTGGTGCTAGAGGTTGAGCGGCATGTCACGCCGCGTTCGCATTCGGCGCTTCTTTCTTGAACCTTTTTTTTTCGCCATCTGGGCATCCTTCACACCTCAACTACTACCACGCGACCAGCGCACATCTTCCACACAAGCGGCCGAGAGACCGAAGTGTAAAACGCGGACGGCTGGTGCTGCCGGGGCAACGATGCTGGCGGCCTCGACCTGCCGGAGTGCCGGACCGCCAGCCACCGTGGATGAGAAGTGGCAAAAGCTGATCGACCAGCCACCCTTTTGTCCCCGGTGGCAAACAGTTCCCACGCTACTTGCGCCGGAGGCGGTCCGCACCGGGGATGCCGGGAACCGGGTAACTCGCCGCAGAAAAGACTGGACCCCTGATGGACACACAAAGGCGTTTCGGTGAAGAGGGAGGGGAAATGGCAAGCCAAGTTCGTTAAGGAAATGTGTGGTGGCGGTGGAAAGTACGGGAGGATTTGACCATGGGGGCGGGGGGTCTGGGACGGTGGCAAGGCGCGCTACGAAAATAATGGTAAGAGTGGTGCAAAAGAATACGCAGCAAGGGTATATGCGAGGTTTCAGAAATGAGTGGAGCCTTGAGCCCTGTCTCTGGGAGGGCTGCCTTGATGGGAGACATGAGCGTCGGATTCTGGTAGCGGTTGACGCAGCTGGAAGGTGCAACGTGGTTGATAGAGAAATGAGACTAGCAATGAGCTGTCGTGAATAAACGACACTATCGGTTTTGAGCGAGAAATGGAAATGTAAAAAGGGAACCGAAGAGAGACCTTGCTTCAAGTCAATTTGCAAACATTCACTATTATGGGAACCGTACCAACAACTCCTTAGCGCCATGATGCAGAATATCAGAAAACAAGAAGCGACGCTCTCAAAGACCATTTCAGTAATCCGGGAACTCCGCATCCACGTCCTCCCTCCAAGCCCTTAGTCCTCCCCTCACGTCGACAATCTTCCTCGTTCCGTCCTCGTCCAAGCCCAGCGCCTTCATCTTGCGCACCGCGAGCTGCGAATCGTTACCGAGGCGACACGTCACCACGATAGGCTGCTCGGAAGGCAGCCGGCGAAGTTCAGTGAGCCACGCTGCCGCCGGCTGCGATTGGTCATCGCCACTGCCTCCTTCTGTTGCCTGCTTCGGAGAGGCCGGCGAGCCCGTGCTGCCGGTAACAGGTGTTGCGAGCGCGCTGGCGGCTGACGCAGACGGTACGGGTATGGCGACGATGTCGGAGAATGGTATGTTGATGCTGCCATCCAGGTGCGCCAGCTCGAACTGAACCTTCTCACGCACGTCCACAAGGATATGCTTTTGATTCTCGGGCGTCCCATCCGAGAAAGAGCTGAGACTGCCTTCTTTCAAAACTCTGTCGCGTGCTTGCTCGTACTCGAGCGCCGTGATGCGCTCCTCGGGGGCGAGCGCGTTGACGGGGCTGACAGCGCCGCAGAACTGCACGTAGTCCATCGAACCGGACGTCAGGGCTTCGCGCGTCACTGTCACCTGCGCGGAGCATGCGGCGCACTTGGGCTTCCTGGCGCGAAGTCCGAAGGAGCGGAACTGCGGGTTGCTGTATGCGGAGAAGAGTAACAGCGAGGGCTTGTTGCCTGCGGGCTTGCTGCCTGCTGCTGCCGCGTCGTGCAGCTTATCAGAAGCCGGCGAGGCGCCGTCCACATCCATTTCGTCTGATGACGGCGATGAAGGCTTCTCGATGCCCGCCGCAATCAGCTTAATCGCCTCCAGGGCCTGGAGGACTCCCATGACGCCGACTACTGGTCCAAGAATACCGCCTTCTCCGCAGCTGACGACGCTTTCAGCAGGTGGAGGCTTTGGGAAGACGCATCGGTAACAGGGCCCTCCAGTCGGGTCTCCTGATGGCCGCGGTGGGTTATTCAGCACCATCAGCTGCCCTTCTGTCCGCAGTGCTGACGCAGACACAAGAGGCTTGCCTAGGAGAACGCAAGTGTCTGAGATAAGGTAGCGTGAGGCGGGCGTGTCTGTGCAGTCCAGAACAAGGTCGTACTCGGAGAAGATATCCAGAGCATTCTCGGGCGTCAATCTAGTGTTGTAGGAATAGTACTTGACGTTTGGATTCAGGCTGGCCGGCGCCAAGTTAGCTGATTGTCCGCCGACTCAGATGCTCGAGCTCGTACTGACCACTTCAAATTCCTGAGCGCACTTTCCACCTTGGGCATCCCGACCTTGCTCGTGCTATGCAGGATCTGGCGATGGAGATTCGATTCCTCCACCGTGTCGCCGTCCACCAGCCCGAGCGTGCCCACTCCCGCGCCGGCGATATATGCTGCAGCCGGGCAGCCCAGCCCACCCGCCCCTACTATGAGAACCGCAGAGCTTCGTAGTCGTAGCTGACCTACACGCTCGAAACAAGGAAGCACGCCCCGTCGTCAGCCCTCAAATCCCCATCAAGTGTGCAGCATGAAATCGCCCACCGCCGTACCTTGCAACCCCACCTCGGGCATGATCAGCTGCCGTCCATATCGCCTGTACTCGTTCGTCTCCAGCGGCCACCGCCGCGACCCACGATCGTCGTGGGCGGGCTGCTCCAGCACCGCCCACAGCTCCGCCTGCCACTCGTCCGGCAGCCCGCCGCCCAGGGCGGCGCCCAGGAACTGCCTGTTGTGATTCGCGTCGCCGTGGAACGCGTCGGCCGGGAGGGATGCGGCGGAACCCGAGGGGTTGTAGGCGTAGGAGGAGGAGGAGGAGGAGGCGGCGGTCGAGGAATACGATTGGTTACGGGCGCGGGTTCCTTCGGCGTCGGCGAGCTGCTGCTTGAGGCGGTGCAGCTGGCGCTCGCACGACGCGATTTCGTGCTGCAGCGAGGCGATGCTCGAGTCGACGGGCATTGCCGGTGAATGCTGGAGCTTTCTCTCCTCGAAGAGGAGGCTGAGTTGATCCTAGAGCAAGATTGTGAGTGACTGTGGAGGTGGATGGTTGGTGAATCAGAAAAAGGCGCGAGTCGGTTAGCTCTCTCCGCATTTTCCGTAGTTTATCTTATCGCAGGCGGGGACAGGTTCGGCAGTTGATTCAACTGCCGGCAGACTAGGCCGGGTCCATGGTCCCCTGCATGCTTATCCGCCAGGAGCAATGCACATGCTAGTGGTGATTATTGTGTGGGTTTGTCTGGTTTACGTGGAAAACGTACTCGAATTGATATTCAGAGCCGCTCGGCAACTCGGATGCGATGAGGATTTAGTAGCAAGAATATGTCAAAAACATTCCTGATGCTGCCACGACTGTTCCTACTTCGTCGAAGCACTAAGAGAGGTATGGTTCTAGGAGCAACAAGCATAAGCATGCACGACTCCCGTTACAGCCATCCGGGAAAACAAACAGGAGATAACGCGTAAAGGAAGTTCCACATTCGACCTTCTACTTCTGTTACATTGGCGCAGATCTATACTCGCCAACCGTTGACCACATCGTAGAGCGTCTCGTTCCCTCCGACATTGCCCGGGAACACCACATACGGCAGCCCGGGATACTTGCACGTCTCCTCGTCGCAGCGCCACAATGGGATACCGGCCGCTGCTTGTCCCACAATCATCGCCTTCTTCATGTTCAATCCCTTCGTAGCCATGTCCGATGACGTGATGCCGCCCTGCATTAACAGACGAGTCAGCCCACACCCATGCTCTCGGACCGCGCCTTTTGCCCGCTCACCTTAGCGATCACGTATCTCGGCTTGACCTTTAGCTGCTGCAAGAACTTGACCAGCGCGTCCGCAACAACCGAGCCGATGTCCAGGCTCTTCTTTGCATCGCCGCCAACCACCAGCTTCCGGCTGGTCATGACGAGCACGTCCTGTCTCCGCGCGATCTCTCTCTCTGCAACGGTGATGGCGTGCGCGATAGCCTCAGCCGCGCTCTTGGGCGAAGCCAAGAGCTTTTCCACGTCCAGGACCACCGTCGTCAACTTGTCGCCGCTCTTGGACGTCAGAACCTCGAGCTGCGCCGTCGTCTTCGGCACGTAGGAACCGGCAATGATCAAGCCGCCAGCCTCGGAAGAAAGCTGTAGCTGCCGCGCGGATATGGGAGGAATAGGGGGGATCCCCAAGCGCGCGGAGACGAAAGCGGCCGCGGTGCGGAAGAGGAAGCGCTTACCCTTCGACGAAGCTGGAGAATGGTAGCGTCAGCCTATTTCACATCCTCACTCTGGATAGACAAAAAATCACATCCTTACCCTTCAGCAACCCCAACACCACGACATCCATATCTTCCTCCGCCGCCGCATTCACCACAATCACGCTGCCCTTTTCAAACCCTTCCACCAGCTGCGCAATTCTCTCCGGACCGCCCTGCCTGATATCCCCCAAGCCAAGACTCACCACCCTCTCCTTCGCAATCTTGCCCCCACTCTTCTCCACCACCCAATCGCGCAAATCGCTGCTCCGATACCCAAACGTCGCATCCCTCGCGAACGGCGTCTCACCCGCCGGCACCAGCGTCTCCCCCTCGGCCACGTAATGCACGTCATCGATGGTATACCTGCCGCCCTGCAAGAAAAACGGCGCCAGCACCCACGCATCGCTGCCCCCGCCGCCCACCTCCTCATCCACGACCTCGGGCTCGTCGGGGAAATGCCCGCGCAACGTGCTGTCCCCGCGCAACACGACCTCGAACGGCGTGTTGTTCTCGGCGGCGGCTATGCGCAGGTTGCGGCATATCTCGGCGATGAGCTTGCGCGCGTCGGCCGTGTGCAAGGCGCGCGAGTTGGTCAGAATGAAGAAACCGGAACCGACGGGCGTGCGCGCGAACTCGGCCGCCAGCGACTCGACGTCCCAGACGGTGAGGACGCGGATGTCGTGGCAGGTTTGGGTACCGGTAGGGTCGTCGTCGAGGGCGATGAGGAGCGGGATCGTCGACGCGGTGGAGGAGAGGAGGGCGCGGGTTTGGGCGCGGAGGTCGCCCGGGTGGATGGGAGGCAGGGAATCGAGGGTGGGTTGGAGGGGGAGAGACATGATGGGTGGATGCAATTGATGATTGTTTGAGGGGAAGATAACGGAGATGAGGTGGGGAGTATTAATGAAGCTCGCAACCGTTTGAAAGAAAAGAAGACGGGTCTTAAAAAAGAGGTGGTGTTCGGTGGCACAGAAGCTGGTTGGGTAGCACCAGGTACCTAAGCTCCAGGGAACCATGGGATTGAAGTAGCAATACATATGACGGCTGAGCGGAGCCCCATCCGCCCTCGCACGCGGTCTCATCCGATCATTGTCATTAGCAGAGCGGGTCAATCGGGAGGCCGCCGTTCGTTTGAGCGAAAGCTTCCGTGAAGCGTCAGCGAATTGGTTTGCGTGAATAGGAGCTTGGTCGTGATGGGATTGGATTGGGTTGCGGGAGACGACCGTAAAGAGCTATGGATGTGGAGCTCCGCAGAAAGTGAGCGGAGAGAAGTGCGAAGGCGGGGGCGGCGAGATGTCCGCAGGTCCTTTCGCTGTGTCTTCGTGCCGAGACGCTTATTTTTTGTGGGGAGAGAATGAGCAGCCCCCGCACGCTCAGCGTCATTGCCTGAGTTCCCCGACGATGCCCCGCACCGCGCCAGCTTCAAACGCCGACGAAGCGTGGTGGGCAAGATGCATATACACACCTCACTGACCAGCTCTCACATCAATCCTGATTGAATTGCTTCAAAGCATACTTGCTTGATTCAAACTCGATTCATTGCTTCAAGTGAACTACGTTGCACCGCGTCCTGCACCAACCCCTCGAACTAACCCGACGAACTTGATACCCCAACGCACCACGACCACCATGGCCAAGCACATCCTCATAACGGGCGCCTCCGGCTTCGTCGGCCAGGAGCTAGCCGCCGCGCTCCTCGGCGCCTCGCCAGATGTGAACCTCACCCTCACCGACGTCGCCGCGCCCAAAACCCCCGCGGGCGCCGACGCCTCGCGCATCACCTCGACCCAGACGGACCTGACCGACCCGGCCTCCGCGCAAGCGCTGCTGGACACGCAGAAATGGAGCGCCATCTACACCCTCCACGGCATCATGTCGTCCGGTGCCGAAGCCAACTTCGCCCTCGGCTACCGCGTCAACCTCGATGCCCACCGCCACCTCTACGACCACCTGATCGCCACCCAGCCGGGCACCACCGTCGTCTTCACCTCCAGCACCGCCGTCTACGGGCCCCCCGCGACCGCGGGCCCGGAGCAGACCTTCTCCGAGCGCACCCTGCCCCTCCCGCAGAGCAGCTACGGCACGCAGAAGTTCGTCATCGAGTGCCTCCTCAACGACTACGCCCGCCGCGACCTGCTCGACGCGCGCATCGTGCGCCTCCCCACCGTCATGGTGCGCCCGGGCGCGCCCACCGCCGCCGCGTCCAGCTTCGCCTCGGGCATCGTGCGCGAGCCGCTGAACGGGCTGCCCAGCGTGCTGCCCGTCGACAAGCAGCTGCGCATGTGGGTGTGCTCGCCGCGCACCGTCGTGCGCAACCTCGTCGCCGTCAAGGACGTGCCGGCCGCCCGGTTTGGCGGCTTGTCGCGCACCGTCAACCTGCCCGGCGTGACGGTGCGGATTGCCGACGTGCTGGATGCGCTGGAGCGGGTGGGCGGGAAAGAGGCAAGGGGGCTGGTGGAGGAGAAGGTTGACCCTGTTATTGAGAAGATTGTGTTGAGCTGGCCGGAGCGCTTCGACATCGAGCGCGCTGTGGGGCTGGGGTTGGAGGAGGATGGGAGTTTGATCGAAACGGTCAAGGCGTATGCGGACAGCTTGAAGAAATGAGGGGCTGAGGTATACGTGTGAGACTGGCATGTTGGTCGTGATTACGCCGAGAAATAGCTCTGTAGATGGAAGATCACAACTGTAGTGCACGTAGATGTAGACGCAAATTGAAAGGGAGTCATGAGCATATTACTTGGGTATTGATGTCGTTAATCACCCCTCCTTTCCGTATAAATCATTCGCCTTCAGGGAGGCGTGTAGGGAGAGCCTTATGTATGCTCATCGCCATTGGAAATTTAGCGCAAGTCTTTTGCTTGCGTGTATATTGTTGTCATACCAAATGCACAAATCATCGTAAAGCTGACAAGGCTTGCCCATCAGCAGACGTCCCACACTTCTCGTCAGGTCGTAGTCCAACCTCAGCAGATGGCAGAGAACTTCCTATCCGTAACTGGGTTGGGGAACACGCCGGCATCAAGCAGACGGAGTAGGTCCCACTCGGGCGCTGCCTCGGTCTTGAAGTTCCAGAAGACCCAGCCGTCGACCTTCTCGAAAGCCGACAGCTGCGTCTCGATGTACCAGCGCGTGTCATCCTTGCGCTGCTGGTCCCACGAGCCGATGTCGCTGGCGAAGCCGCAGTCACCGACGTAGCTGGAGCCCTCGTACGAGCCGTCGTAGCGGGCGCCAAGGCCATAGCCTGAAACGGGGATTGTCAGTTTCTGTTTCTCTCTATATATCATCTTAATTGTGGTGTAGGAAATACCGTTCAGCCACTTCGCGCAGTCCGTCATGGCGCCCGTCCACTCGCCCACGAATGTCCACTTGTCCGCGCCCTCCCAGCGGGCCTTGTTGTTGCACACGCCCTGGCGGTGCTCCTGCGCACTCCACGCGACCATGCCGGTGTCGAAGACCTGGTATTCGTGGTGGTCGAGCGCGACGTCGCGCACATCGTTGTCCGACGCCGTCATGAAGCCATTGTACGAGGCCGGGCTCTGGAAGGCGTCGTGCACGACGACTGTCGTCTCGCCCACGGCGCGGACCTTGCCGTAGCCGTCGCGGTTGAACTGCTTGATGGTGTTAAGGTCGAGCGTGTAGCCCGCTGGCTCGTTCAACAGCTGGATGCCAGCCACAACGTCCTCGTACTTGGCCTGCCCGTATTTCTCCGCGATCGTGTTGAGCACTGAGAGCGTCTGGTCTACCGTATCGCCCTGAGTCCATTGAGGCGAATCCATGCGCTGTCCAGAGTTGTCGTAACCGTTCTGCGAGCCTGGGGCGCCGTGCAAGTCGATTATGACCTTGAGACCGGTGCCCCTGGCCCAGTCAAGGGCAGCGTCCATGTACGGCGCGGCACCTTGCGCGTAAGGAGAGCCGAAAGTGTCGTAGGCCCAGAATCCGATCGGGATCCTGACCACGTTCATGCCAGCATCTGCAATGCGCTGGAAGTCCTCGTAGCCGACCCAGCTGTCCCAGTGCGGCTTCAGGATTGCGTGGGCCTTGTCCGCTCCGAGTTTCTCACTCAAAGTGAACTCATCGACGATGCCCTGGGACGCGTCGAACTGCTCGAAAATGGAGGGCGTAATCCATCTGATTGAGGGAATTAGTTTCCAATCTCCCTGAATAAAGCACTCAGGTTCGACAGGCAGGTGGATAGGGTTTGAGCAAGTTTTAGGGTTTTTTTTCTTGGGTGAACTTACGGTTCCAGGACTAGCCAACCACCAATGTTGACGCCGCGAACCTTGTCAGAGCCCCAATTGAAAGAGCCTTTCCTCTTGTCACTGTCATCAAGGGTTAGCAAGTTGATCCCAACAGATTCGAGGCAGGTGTTGCGCACATGACAGCACCCAGGGCAGTGTGAGCGGCCAGCAAGGCGGAAGCTAAGTATTTCGAAAGCATGGCTACGACGTGGAATGAAAAGCGGCAGCGTGCAAAACGTTATAACGGAAACGCTCAATGCCTGGAATTGCGATGGGCAGAAAATTGTAAACACGACGAGGCGGGACGGAAGAAGCCTGAGTTTTGAAGGCTGGCGGGCAGGAATGCTGGGCAGCCAGGCGTCCTTTTAGACCTCAGGCAGGCCGCCGCAGACGGACGGTCCGGGAAGGGATCGCTGCTGTGCATGGTACCCTCAGGCCCCAAGACCAAAATTGCGTGTTAGATGGGAGGACGATTGCGGAGAAAGCTAGTCGTGACCTGGTCTAGGTGACGGGGAAGCAGCTATACGCAACCTCCGAGTCGGCCACTCGGAAGGGTCGCGGCAGGTCGGGAAGCGGACTCATTAGCTGCTCGAGGGCATGAGCTGGCACCAGTGCAGTGCAGTGCTGGCTGACCGGTGCAGACAGAGGAGAAGTTTCCGGGTGCAGGAACAAAGATC
The DNA here is from genome assembly GCA_022560015.1 of Diplodia mutila. NCBI lineage: Eukaryota > Fungi > Ascomycota > Dothideomycetes > Botryosphaeriales > Botryosphaeriaceae > Diplodia > Diplodia mutila. Next base: position 8,291 of record JAFISB010000033.1, on the reverse strand, counting down.
GCCGGTCGAGCCCTGCCGTGTTGCCCGGCGCAGCAAAAGATCGTCGCTGAAACGCCGAGGCAAGGGGCCTTTCATGTTTGTTGGCTGGCTGTTTGCGCCACACGCGCAGGTGCAGTTCGCGGGGTGATGTTCAGATCCAGGAACGTGCTCGCGCAGAAGCTCGAGGAGCAGATCATTGCCGTCGTCATGCTGTCACGCCCGCTCTTCGGCGCCAATCACCGCCTGCTTGTGACACGGCGCCGACAGCCCTGTCCTTGTCCAACTGCCGGAGCAAAGGCGTCCACGTCAAGGATCCCGCGCCGCTGACCTCGACGTACTTCACATTGAAGTTGCTGAAGCCTCGCCCGCCAACCCGTGGCCTCCAGACGGCGCAGCCAAGGCGCAGCCAAGGCGCTCGCGGCTGCCTTTTCGAGCCCAAGCGCAGCCACCAAATCAAACCCTACATGCACGACAGTAGCACGCCCTCTCGCAGCTGTCGTCCGGCTTCTACGCGTGCGGGGTGTGGTGAAGACGAGCTGAGCACAGCACAGCATCTAATATTATTCACCCGGTGCCGACCACTCCCGTTTCGGGACCCCGTGAGGAGAACAGGAATGCTCCATGCCAAACCCTGCAAATCATCTTCACCCGTGCCCCGCCGTACAGTGCCGCCGAATGCGCGCCTGGAGTCGACGGCCCCCGAAACTCGTCGTCTTGACGCCAAATTTAGGGGTGGGGGCATGTCTTCTAGACCGACTGCCCGACTGCCCGACCCACAGCCCAAAAAAGCATCTTCGAGCCGGGACATGATGCCTCTCATGCGCGCATCCGCCTCTCCCGCCTCGTCACTGCCCCACCAAGATCGACTGTGATTTTCGGCGGGGGCGAATGCCGTGCCATCTGATGAACATGCACCCGACGTCAGCCTAATAAGTGGGTTCCTGCAAGACAGATGGCCACGCCTCGTATCCCCAACACACAACCGAGCAAGCACGCCGCCTTCTTGTAAAACTAGGCCTAGATTCCCAGCTACCTGATATTTCCTTCCGTATGCCTTAGAAGACAGCAAGCCCAGCAATATGACTGTTTGTAATCGCCCAAAAACGCCTAAGCCATCGCATCCTCCTTCATGCAAGCCCAGAACTGCCGTGGCACATTATTCTCCGCCGAGAAATGCATGTGTTCCGAGACGCAGAACAAGTAATTCGCATCCGGCCGACTGTCCCGATGGCTGCTGCATCTCATGCCCATTCCGTCATCGTTACAACACCTGCACATCATACCGTCAGCACCTGCCGAACATCCAAGTCCAAACGATGAAACTTACCTCTGCGATCGACTGCTTCTCGATGGTGCTCTTTTGCTTCTCGTTGCGGGAAACACGATAGTAGTAATCACTGAAGTCCGCGCATTGCATGTACCGCAAGAACTCCTCATCGTGGGTGATGATGATGAGTTGGAAATTACTCTGCTGGCGGCGGACCCGAATGATCTCAGCAAGGGACTCGGCAAGTGCTCGGATGTTGTCCCGATCAAGGTTCGTCGTTGGTTCGTCCAGTGCGATGAGCCCGCAGTTGACGCCGAAGCACTCGGCTAAAGCTAGACGGATGATGATGCTGGCGAGTATCTTTTGACCCGCACTGCAACGACCGCGCATGTCCAATTCGGCATCCTGCTTGACCATGACCACGCGGTAGTTGTAGCTGCGCTGGTTGCTTGCCGTCTCGTTCTCCGAGCGGATCATGATCGTATCAACGTCGGTACCTTGGTACGTCTTCTTCCATAACTCCTCGATGATCCGGTTGATCTCTTCGAGCTTCAGGCTGTGGTACTTGACAATCGCCTTATCAAGAGCACCCCCATACTTGACGAGATCCGCAACTGCCGCTTTGGTCGTCTCGACCTTGATGTGCGATTCTTTGTATTTCTTCGAAGCATCCTTGTAATCAGTTTCCCAATCCTCAAGCAGCTGCTTGAGCTGGTCATCCTTGGACTTCATCTCGCCGACAATGCTGGCCTGCTCGGCACTCAGTCTATTCCGTTCTTGTTGATATTTGCCTGCTTCTCGTTCGTAGCGGTCCTTGTCAGCCTCCGCGTTGTGGGCCTCGAGCTCCTCAACTTCCTTTCGAAGTTCCTCAAGTCTTTGGGCTGCAGACCTATACCTTATATTGTCGTTGATTGCGCGTTTGGTATCAGTGTGGTTGCGAAGCTGGTTGTCGATTGTCTTGATCTCAACTGTAATCTGCATCTGTTCGTCTTCAAGCTGCTGGCCTTTCTTCTGCAAGTCGTCGTATTCGCGGCGAGCTCTCATCAGTAATTCAGTGCCGCCACTCTCCAGGTAGGCCACAATTTCTCCGTTGGCCTGCTTCAATTCACGAAGACTATCGCTGAGCTTTTGGTACACTGACTGAAGCTCTTCTTCCTTCTGCGCATTTCGCTGTTCAGTTGCCTTGTGCTTGGCTTGGGCTTGCTCCACTTTGGGAATCAGGGCTTTGATATCTGTATCGGTCTGGCGCATTGACTCCCGATGCTCCCCGTTCTGGGATCTCAGATCTTGGACTTGAGAAAGCAGGCTGTTTTTCTCTCTGAGAGAGTACTCTGCGTGTGTAACCTTGCCGCCGATGTCCTTTGACTCAAGCTCAAGACGCGTGATTTGCTCACGAGATCGTTCCTTCTCCGTTGTCAACTGCGATAAAGTGGCCTTGACGTTCTTCGACTGGTCGTTGATCTGCTTGAGATCATCCTGGATCTTTTCGACGCCCCTGGAAGCGCCTGCTTGCTCCTGCTTGGCCGACAGCTCCTTGATCTCTTCCTCGAAGGCACATATCGTCTTGTAGTCCTGCACGATAGAGTTGATGTCTTTGGATAGGAAATCAGCGTCCCTTTTCGCCTCCTGGCGCTCGTTAACGCGTTGATCCTGGTCCTCAATGATTCTTAGGAGATCATCACGCCTCGATGCAAGGCCCTGATATGAAGTCTCAAGCTCAGGAATTTCGGTCTCTCTCAAGCGTTTCCACGTGTCGTAGGCGGGCTGCACTGCGTGTAGCTTGTCCAATTCCACCCGGCACTCCTCTAGTAACTCCTGGTAGTTCTTGTTGATGGCTTCCTGGATTTTGGCGTCCAACCGTCTCCGAAACTTAGTCTTTTCATCCTCCTTTTTGAAAGGACGATAGCAGAGCTGGCACATATTGTGTTCCTCGAAAGTTTTCATGCAGCTCCCATAGTACTCTCCCATATGCCCAAAGCTGGTTGCATCACCTCGCGCCACATCGAAACTCTTGGTAGCGGTTTTTAGCGCCTCTGGGAAGTCTTCCAGCGACTCCTCTTCCGACAACTCCATGCTGACGCGATCTTCGCATTGTTTCAGCGCCGCACGTTTCTTGCTGAGCTCGTTCTTGGCGGTTGTCACTTTGAACTGGACTTGTTCAAGCTCCCGAGTTGTGCCGTCCCTTTGAAGTTCCGCCTCTCGAACTTCCTCGGATCTTTGGTGCAAGATATTGTTGAAGTTTGCTTCAAGTGTGCTCGGCTCCCAAGTCGCCCCGATGATCTTTGAAATCTGCTGACGATGAACACCAGTGTTTGTTGCCAGCCTCATCTGCTTTTCCTTCAACTGCTTGCGTACGTAGTCCAGCTGCGCCGAATCTCCAGCTCTGTGCATGGCGTCGACCATTTCGACATTGAGCCTTTCCTTCTGGTCTTCAATATCGCGCATTTGGTCGTTCGCCTCACCGAGCTTCTCGTCCCACCTGCCGGCAACGCTGTCCTCTTTGGCTTTCTTCAAGCGCCTGGCGATGTCTTCTAATGACGATTCGAGTGTTGCCTTGCTACCTTCGTCGACGTCTATCTTGCTGACCTTCTCTTGTAGTTCGGTCAGCTTCCGTTCGTTGGCTGCCATCTGCGTCCTCAGGTTGTTCTTGCTTGTCTCCAGCGTGGCCTTCCGGTTGTTGACTTGGCTCAATTCCTCGTTGGAGGCCTGGAGTTCCTCTCGTTTCTGTTGTCGGGCGCGTTTCAATGCACCCTCCTGTTCTTTTGCCAGCCGGTTGATTCGATCCATAAAATCCTGCACTTGCTCATCATTGATGTCCAGATCAAACCCACGGATGCCGTGGCGGTTGGCGGTTTCCTTAACGAGCTTTTCTCTGGCCTGGATCTGGCGTTCGTAGGCATCTTTGTTGGCTTCCTGCTTTCCAATCTCGGTCTGCGTGTCCCCAACGGATTCACGAGTGCGTTTGATCGCCTTGTCAATCTCATTATAGCGTTGCACCTTTTCCTGGCGGTCCTGCTGGTACAGCTGAACTCGTTCTTCATACTTGTCGAGATGCTCTTCTAATTCTTGGTCTGTGTCAGTCATTTCTTGCTGGATGTGCTGTTGCAGCTCCTCGACATTTTCCTCGGTGGCAGCCACCTCAATGCGCTTCCCCACAAGCTTGGACACGATGTGCTGGTATTGAGCAACGAGGTCGTAGGTTTCACGGGAACGGGTTGCAGCCTCCTTGCCGCGTTTCTCGAGCTCGTCAATCTTCCTCCGGAGCTGTTCAATATCGTTGAAGAGTTCGCTCATTCGCTTCTCGGCGCGCTCGCCTTTATCCTTGTCTTCTTTAGCATGTTGCTCAATGATCTTGTGCTGCTTTAACTCTTCCGTGTGGCGCTTGTGCAGAATCTTGATGTTGTCAATGGCCTTGGTGTACTTCAAAGCCTCGAATATTTCGTCGAACCGCTTCTTGAGCCCGCTTGGTTCGCTCATGGGCCACATACTATCTTCTTGATGGCAGAAGATAACGTACTCGAGGATTGCGGACGATACTCCGAGGTACTGGGGCATGATCTTGTTGAGCTCCGCAACCCGTGAGGAGATAGCGGTGCGCTCGCCATCCTTGACCATGAGCAGCTGACCTTCAAGCGCTTTGACCGTACGCTTATTCATCTTCGCGGTTTTCTTCACAGTCATCTGCAAACTGCGGGTGGCAACCATTTTGACGCCGGATGTAGCCTTGAAAGACATCTTGACCTGGGCCAAGACCTCCTTCTCGCCGCACAGCTGTGGACAAAGTAATCAGCGGCTGAAACCCAAGGAGGAGGGCACACGTACGTCGGGGTCGTGAATGAACGATTTGCCGCGGTCGGAATTGGGCGGTAGCTCTCCGGTCGTGGCATATTTGAGACATTCGATAATGGTCTGCAACATCAGCACGGTTTTAGACAGTCTCGGCGGAGCCGGGACGGGTAGCATACCGTTTTGCCAGAGCCATTGAAGCCGACAATGAGCGTGAGCGGGCTATAGAATTGGATCGTCTCGCTGACTCGGTTGTCGAATGAGCGAACGCTGGCGAGCGGATTAGCATGAGACCAGGGCGAGTTGCACGTGCAAGGCGGCGGCCTACCCCAGGATGGACAGCTTGTCGATGTACGCTGTAGCGCACAAGGGTCAGCTTTGGCGACACCTGGCAGACGTCAATACGGGGCGACACTCACACCTGGAAACGGTCAGCAGGGCTCCAAAACGCGTGTGCGCGTGTACGTGTCAGCCGTCGTGGCTGGCTGTTGGAAGCACTTACATGGCGGCGGCTTCGGGAAGACCGAGCGCGCATCCAACGCAGAATAGGGCAGAGGGAAGTGTGCCGCGTGGAGGCTACGGGGGCGGCGAAGTGCAGAGAAGGGTGAGGTTGGCGACGCGGTGGACAGGTGTGCGCAAACGAGCAGCAGGCAGACGCGTTGCGGAGGCGCGCGATCCCGTGACTGTGGAGGGTAGACGGGCCGGGGCTGCAGCACGGGCGGATGGGCCACAGGGCCGACGGTAGGCCGCTTCGGGCGGGCGTGAGGCGAGAAATCAACGATCGATCTCGAAACAAGGTCGCCGTGCGGGCGTGCGTGGAAGAGGCCGGTCGGGCATTCGTCAGTGGCTGCGCGCAGAGCCAAACTAGCCCGAGCCTTCACCAAGCGCGGCGGACCTGCGCCCCAGTGCTTGGAGCGGCTCGCTCTACCGGTCGCATTCTCTCACCTCTGCCCTGTTGCCCATGCCTACACCGTTGACCAACAGCCCTCCACTCGTACCACTGCGCTGCTGCCAGAGTGCATGTAGCCGCCTCCAGCCTCGCGCTTGAGCCCCCACCATGTACCAAAATGGCGGTGTTACCGGTGATGTGAGCACCTCTACGCCCGCCCGCGAAAGGCTGCCGCGCAGCGCGCAGCTCCCGCACCCCAGTCGCACGTCTCCGCTGACATGATGCACCGAAGATGGCGGGCGGCCCGCCGGGAATGGTCCAGATGCCGCCCTTCGTGGACCAGAACGGCCTTCTCGACGGCATGGACGTGAACATGCTGTCCATGGACCTCGATCTGGGAGCCATGGGCCCCGACCGCGACGCCCCGACCCAGTCGTACAACACCCCGATCGCCGCGCAGCCGCCGCACTCGCAGTCCACCCCGGCCGACTCCCACGACGCCTTCGCCGTCCAGCCCACCGTTTCCACCAGCTACTCCATGTCCGGCATTGGCGCAGGCCCGCTGCCCACCGGTTTCGGCATGCCGAGCCAGAACCCGTCCGGTAGCACGCTGACCGAATTCACCAAGCGCCGCAATTGGTCGCAGCGCGTCATCGAAGAGCTGCGCGACCTGCTGCACATCCTCACCCCCGACGGCCGCATCGTCTACGTCTCGCCCTCATGCAAGACCCTCACCGGCTGGGAGCCGCAGCAGCTTGTCGGCCGCGTCGTGACCGACTTCATCCATGGCGATGATAGCGGCATCTTCATCCGCGAGTTCAACGAATCCATTGCCTCTCAGAATGCGCTGCGCTTCTTCTACCGCTTTCGCAAGGCCGATGGTTCGTACGCTATCTTCGAGTCTCACGGCCACGGCCACTTCGACCAGCAGGCCCCCGGCTTTGCAGGTTCGAGTTCCTTTGCTTTTTGTCGAGGTTTCTTCATGATGGCCCGGCCGTATCCGATCAAGAACACTTCCTTGCTGGACTCCTTCCTGGAACATAAGATCGAGAATGAGCGTCTTACGAAGCGGGTTGCGGAACTCAAGCGTGAAGAGCAGGAGGAACAGGAAGCGCAGGACAGGCACTGGATGAAGAAGCAGGAAGCGCACGGCAGCGTCACGCCGTCTGTGACAGATGTAACGAAGACAGGAAACGAAACCCCCTTGTCCAACAACGGTGGTATGCCGCCGCCACCGAGACCCGGGGTTTCCAACGCAGCCCTCACGCGCCAAAACCTGGATGAAGTCCTTGCAGCCTCGAAACCGGATAGCATCAACGACAAGATGGCACGCTACGAAGGCGCCACGCACATTGACACGATTGAAATGCTTACCGGTTTGAGATACCGCGACGGAGAGAGATCGCAGGGTATCAGCACGGGAGACACCAGTCCAGCTCTGATCAGAGGAGATGCGGGCATCGCGATCTTAGTTGACAAAGAGAACAGAGGAAGTTCGGACAAGAAGAAAAAGCTGAAGGTTGCGGACGAGTACGTGTGCACAGACTGCGGCACGTTGGACTCACCTGAATGGAGGAAGGGTCCAAACGGACCCAAGACTCTATGCAACGCCTGTGGATGTGAGTATCCCAGCATGCAAGTGTTGAAATTCTACAAGCTGATCATAATACAGTGCGATGGGCGAAAAAGGAAAAAAAGAGACAAAGTCTGACTACGAATGGAACCCAACACCCACCGTCATTGCCAATGGGAAACAGCAGCGGCAGTGGCTAAACCACGATGCGTGAAGTTCTCGGATGCGGACAACTAGCACACGAAGACCCCAACATCAGCTCGCCTCATTTCTGGAGATGACATTAGCAGCCCACCATGAGGTCAAGTCCCACGCGCCATGCGATGCCGGAATTGTCACTCCACAATGTGCCCAGAGGAAGAAATACCAGGTACAGCATGAGGAGATAGAAATGTCCCGTCTGGGGATGTATTTGGTCAGGGCGTTGGTGGAAAAGTAGGCCGGAGCCATACGAGCCCGTTTTCATGAATTTGGCTCATGAGAGCTGTCCTGCGCACGACACTTTCGTTTCTGGTGTAAGCAACAATTTAAAGGATAAGGCGTCAGGAGAGCATGAGCACTGCATATTTGTTCTGTGTTCTGTCTAGTTTGTTTAAAACAGTTACTATAGATACCCTGGTGTGACAACGAAGCCACTCTTCGGAATTCTTCTCCGTAAATTCTTTCCAATGAATCTATCTCTATATCGGTTTTGCCTGCTTTCCACAGCAGCTCGGTATCGACATAACAATCATTCCGATCGGCCTGTAGAACCCCTATCTCTTAAGATGTAGTAATCGTGTCTTAACCCCCCCCCC